>CALNXI010004955.1:0-19303 GCA_942486025.1 Porites evermanni | reverse complement strand
GAATTCGGTGTGAGTTATTTGCATTCGGTGTGAGTTATTTGAATTCGGTGTGAGTTATTTGAATTCGGTGTGAGTTATTTGAATTCGGTGTGACTTTCTGGAATTCGGTGTGCACTTGTGGGCCACCGTACGAACTTGTTTAGGACAAAAATTCTTAAAACACATACCCTGTTTACGACAACACTCTCAATTTTATTACCCTGTTTAGGACAAAATGCACGCTGTCTTTAATGTTAAAGCCATTTATTGGCAGTTGCAATATACCAATTTCAAGGCATGGTTATTGCTTTTGTATACAGTCAAAGCTCTCCTTGTGACCACTCTCGTAAGCAACCAGGTCTAGTTACAACCACTTTTTCAAATTTCAAAGCAGGTCGGTCATGAGAGCTTTGACAATACTTGGAGCACAAACAAAATTCATCGAGCAAACCACATCAATTGTGCAGGTTGACTCACACAAAATTATGAATTATATAAATTATTACTTATACTCTGTTTAGGACAGAGAGGGCAAAAACCATACCATGTTCAGCAGCACATCCCCGTATATGTCATATAAGGGAGTCCCCCCCCCCCTCCCCCTCCCCGGGATTATGACCTTTATTCTCAGATCAGTGAATACCGGTTAATATGGTTAGTAAATTTCAGAAAACCCACTTTTGAGCAGTTAAAGACATTAAATTAACTGTTAATTTGTGATCTTACCCAAAGGACGCTGAGAACAATAAGTTAGTCAGAGATGATTCATTCAATGGATTGAGATATTGCCACATTTACTTACTACAATTCGCCATTTCGGAGTTGTCCTAGCCTTTGTTTTAAAGTGAGACTAAGGGTGAAGCTATTGATATGAAAATTATTTTTTGTTCTCATGGAAATAATCTCTTTTTCACAAGAAAGGTTTTGTACTTTAATAGCCTTTTGAAAGGGAGAGTTTTTAGAACTCAGAAGCGGCCTATTGCACACCTCATTTACGTGATGCGTAACAGCCAATTTTTTTTCCCTTGATGCATGATGGCTAAAAAAAAATTAGGCATGATGCATGATTGGAACTCCCTCCTTTGCCACCCTACAAAAAGGGTGCAATGTCCTTTTGTACATGATGTTTACTAGACATTATATGATAAGTTTTAATTAAATAAACCTGGTTTATGTGCACATTTAGTGTGCATACCACAGGAAAGGAGTCTGAAATGCATTTGGCTGTTGGTGTCTTTCTTTGCAGGCTGTTCCAGTGTTAACTGAGGTTGGAAATCAAACAGAATGGTAAGGTGCTGATCAGGGCTATACTGCATGGCTTGGTAAAAAATCAACTCTTTGAGAGGGAAATATTGATGTTTAAAGATAATACTGTAAACTGTTTAAATGGATGTTACCACCATTCAAAAGGAAGCTAATACATGCGTAGCCTGCGAATGACAGACGTTTCTCCTCACTCATTGCTGCTGAGGGACGTTTCGTGAGGAGGAACATCTGCGACTCAGCGACAGAAATTCCATACTGATGACGTAAATCAATGTTTACATAAATAAATCCGGTAGTCATGGGTTTCCAAATGCAAATTTGTTCAATTTTACGTTTCTCCTGGTCGATTTTGGAGAAGTGTTGTGTTCATCTGCGAATGACCTGGAGCAAAACTCAAATGCTACTTTTAGAGAAGACTATATTCCACAAATATTGACTGTTTTGTTAGAGATTCATCGCGTTTTACATTTGACCTTTGCGGCCTTTTGTCTTTTGTCTGTCATTTGTAAACAATAGCTAAAACAATGAATCTACTCCGTCGACCAATTAGCGCTTCTGACCGGATTCCAGACAGATTTTGCGTCATCAGTATAGAATTTCTGTTGCTGAGTCGCAGACGTTCCTCCTCGCAAAACATTCCTCAGGGGCGATGAGCGAGGAGAAACGTCTGCCGTTCGCAGGCTAATACACGCGTAGTTTGTGAACAGACACAATGTATGCAAACTGTTTAATTAATGTCTTTTCTTAAACTTCAAAGTTATGTGTGGCTTTATTTCAGATACAAAAGAATAATGAGTGACCATCTCCTTGAAACAGATAACTGTTGTTTTGATTCTGATAATTTTACAGTCACATAATATACACTCGCTGTTTTATGTCTACTGTGTGCAGTTGCTGTATTGTATTATTGTGATTTTTACCCTCTGCATTTTTTGTTTCCAGAGGGGACTTAAAGCTACATACTTACAGCTGTAAATAACTTGATTTATATACATGTTATCATCACAAAATTATTTCAGTCATACACCTGTACTACACATTTTATTTCTACAGGAGAAAACCTTGTAATGCAGTGACCCAGTATGCTCCACGGACCATAGAGGAAAAAACTAAAGGGGAGATACAAAAATCAATGGTTGACTTACTTAGTTTTATGGACAAGGTCACGCCAAGGTACATGTATTATGATCAAATATTATATGTATGTGCTGGCTATTACTTTACTGCTCAGTACCTGGAGAAAAGTATTTGGTTTTTGCTATACCCAGGGTGCAAAGAAAATTATTTTTACAGCTTGCCATTCAGGCAAGCTGAAGCCAGCATTTACCAGCCCAGACATCATTTCAACTAGCCCCCATACCTTTTGACTGTGAAATAATAACATGATGTACAGTATTTGCACTCCATGGTATCCATTCACTTATCCTACATGTACCCCTTGATCTCACTGCATCTTTTTTTGGATCTGCCAATCCATACACCCACCTAAATGGGCTGTTGCAATTTTTATAAAATACTTGTAATAATAATAAAATAATGGAACTAAAATAATACATGCCATTTTCCATTTCTGGAATTAAAGTTGAACCTCCATTTAACAACCATCTCTCCACAACGTTCACTTCTCTACTACAGCCCTTTTTTCGCGGACATTCCATACATCATGACTCTTCTTTAAACCTCTCTACAATCAAATGGCCACTTTCTTCTGTCCCCAAGGTGGCCGTTGCGAAGAGGCTCGTCAGCTATAATCTTGTACATTTTGTTAGTTGTGTAATGTTCAAATGTACATCATTATCAGCATGCAAAGAAATAGTGTCCGATAACTCGGGACTAGTGGATTTTGCTATCAGGCCGGTGCGTTCTATTCTTAAGTTAACAGGCAAGTGATGTTTTTCAGGGAATTCAAATCACAAAGGAACCGTAATCAAACCTGCTCATCAAAAATTTTTTTTTCGTGTTAGTTGAAACGACTTTTGGACTAGTACACGCTAACTACAACTTACCTGAATGGCAAGGTGTAAAAGTCCCTTTCTTTGCACCCTGCATTATCATGTATAAAAGATTTAGACGTATTTGTTGTTGTTGCAGATTTGAGTTGGCTTTACAACAAAATGAGATTTTAGATGTGTTTTATGATGACTATTTGTCCCTGGCAGATGATGAAACTACTTTTGGTGCAAAGTCAGACAACTATTTAAAGGTTATGTGATACATCATGAATCATAACACAAAACCAATAAAAACTTACAATTTTACTTGTTAGAGAACTCATGCACAAGAAAGATATTTACCACAGTGTTTTCAAGTTAGATCCGAGGAAATGAGAATATGTTTGTTAAACACAACATTATTGAATTTAAGTGTCACTCAGCAAATTTTCATTCTTTGGCATATACATGGAAACAACATGTACATGTACCGTAGTTGAAGTTAAGATTTCTTTTGGTAATAAAAAATATTATATGTAATTACTAAATTTATGCTCAAGTGCATTTTTTTGTCTAAATATATTGTGGTTCTGCCATTAGGTAGCTGTATAGCTACTTCATATTAAAGCAGAGATCTTTTTGCTTAGAGGCCAGGTTTACTGAAGTCTCCTATACTACAACAGTTTGCAGAATGTTCGTTTGTCTTCTAAGTTGCAGGAAATGTTTTTAACAGTCTTTCTGATTTGTATTCAAGGTAATAATTTGCAATCATGTGATGTTTGCAGGAATACCAGTCCTTCACTGATCTTCAGTACAGCAAGGAAAAAACTATCACAGACATCCAATGGCATCCTGCTATCAAAGGTAACATTAACCTTTAAAGTTGCCTGTAAAGTTGATTGTAAAATGGCCTGTAAAGTTGTCTCTAATTTTGCATAATGAAATAAAGAAAGAAATAAATAAACATTAACTATGACATTCCAGAGGATTTTTTGCCTTTAATGCAGGTTGCTATGAGCAATCTCTACAGGGTACAGTGCAGTAGATGTTTAGCTAAATTGTTTAGTTTGACACCTAGGACTCTGTTTCTCTGTTATTTTTTGAGCAAACAGGTTTAAAAAATCTAGAAAAACTAGTGCATTAATTATTCTTTAAGACTATAATGCACTAACAAGGTGACATAAAAAACAAATAGTTATACAGATGTACATTAAGTATTAATTTTGTGAATCATACTGCCCTGTATAAGCGTGTCAGTACTTACAGGGAGTGTAGAGTGTTCTAGACAGAAATATTTATTCCCCTTTCAAAATTATTTTGCATCTATGTATGAATGCAGTTAAAGACAGATGAGTTTATCTTTTGGTTCCCAAATAAATGCTGGGTATGAAAGGTGGAGTTGTGGATCCAGCCAGAAAAGTTTGAAGTAAACAGCCAGATTTGCTTTAGAGAATATTGTAAATTTGTAATTTGAATTTTTGTAAATTGTAATTTGTTTACCCACGGAGCTCTAAGGAGTTCTTAAGAACTCGTTGAAACGTGTCCGTGCGTTCCAGATGGAATTGGAAATTGAAAGTGTTGGTTTTTAAGGAGAGGGGAAAACCAAAGTACCCGGAGAAAATCCTCTCGGAGCAAAGGAGAAAACCAACAACAAACTCAACCCACATATGGCGTCAACGCCAGGATTCGAACCTGGGGCACATTGGTGGGAGGCGAGTGCTCTCACCACTGCCGCCACCCTTGCTCCCCGATATAAGAGCAAAACGGCCTCAGAGAGAAATTTATGAAAGCGTCTAGATTTGGGCATCATTTTGGGTTATTACTGCCACGGACATTGTGAAGAAATTGAAAAATACAAGTTAGTTATTCAAGAAGTTAACCCTTATCAGATGCTTAAAAAAATCAGTGTCCGTATTAACGGGGTTTGACTGAAAAGTGTTTATTGATGACTTGTCTTTCTCTTGTTCTTCACATTCAATAGGCATCATTGCAGTTTCCTGTGGTGAAGGTCTTTCATTTGATGACAGGGTGGATTACTTTTCACGTATTCTTATGACTTCTTCGCTGGTACTTATTTGGAGCTTCTCTGACCCGATTCATCCGCTGGTATGTGTTTTTGTAGTAAAATAAAGCAAAGGGTACTTTCAAAAAATGTAGTAGACAGTGTTATTGATGTTAATGTTTTTCCAAAGACATAACAGACTTTACAATAAAGAAAATGACATTCTGACGGTTTTACTGAAGATGCATTAGCATGGTAATTGCGCAAATTAAACGACGGATGATTAAAATGAACATTTTTACGTAAAACTGTTCTTGCTAAGAATGATGTTATTGAATTGCCGTAAAATAAAATGAATTTATATTGTCTGTTAATGAAAGCCAAAGGTGTATTAGTGAAACCAATTGTGTTAAACACTGGAGAGAAATTTATCCAGTGGATTGGGTTATCCACATGATAATTGGAGGTGTTCAAATAGTATTTTTAAAACAGAATGTATTGTTCTTTAGGCTCTTCTTGAAGCTCCTGATGATATCTTTTGCTTCAAGTTTAATCCTTCTGACCCAAATATCATTGCTGGAGGCTGCATAAATGGACAGGTAACAGTTCAATTCCATGTTTGTATAGCTGCAAGTATTTTAATTGTCTTTCTTTAAAAGGACGTAGCGTGTTGCACGAAATTTTTGCAGGTTCTAAGTTTTGCGATTTTTCCAGCTGTTCGCAGAAGTAAGTTCCCGCAAATAAAAATTAGGGCAAACATTTTTCCCCCAAAAATTTACTCCCGAGTAAATATTTTTTAATTCGCTACACAAAATACTAAGGAATCCTGTCTGTTCAATAAGAGCTTGTCTTTTTCATTCAGAAACAAAACGGTATACAATGAAATACTGGTTTATTGTTTGAAAATATGTAATTTTTTTTAAACGTAGTCAATAGAAACGAAAATATTATCAACGCTGGGTACTGGGCACTTTCTAAAATTACAAAAATTAATTCCCAGCAAGAAAAACCAATTTGTCCTAATCACAAAAATTAATTCCCTGCAATACACCAAAAATCACCAATCCGCGAAAATAGACTCCCGCAAAAATTTCGTGCCACACGGTCAATGCATATCCTGTTTTAAGTCATAAACTACGAATGGTCCCTCATTTTCCTCAGGGATAATTCGCAAGCGCGCGTGAAAATTGCCACGCGCGAGTCACGAGAGGAGAAGCGAGACGTGAAGGAAGTATAGAGAAACTTACTACAGACAAAGCCAAATCATAAATGTTTGACTTTCTATCTCATCTCCTCGTGTCACCTCCCTCGCGGGTGGTGATTTTCATGCCTGCTCGCGTGTTTTGCTTGTTCTATTACCCCTGAAGAAAAACGAGGGAGTACTCGTAGTATACAGTGTTGCTAAGCCACCATGGTTGGACACAATCATGGTCTTCAACAATTTTTTCATGTCATGCGTGGGATTCATGGGACTGTAGAATGATTACCACCGTAATATTCACTACAATTATTAATAATCATTGATTATTGATCAGCGTTCGTCTTATTCTCTTGCCTGTTGGATTCGGGCAAAATGGGAAAACTGAGCAGGGGAAAGCGCAGGGGTGGGGGGCCGAAGAGGTAATGAAATGTTTTGAAGGTGCTGTTTTTGTCGCGAGTATCCATCAGATGTAACCTATTTCCCTTTACTTTGTGGTATGGTCAGCTATTGACCTATCTTCCTTTAGGGCAAGGGGTCTAATTCACTAAAAAAAAAATTTAGTCAGGGCTAAAAGCGAAGCTCTCGTTAATATCTATAGTTTACTGAAACAAAATATAAAATCATGTAATGCTAATCAAGCGGCGACGGTAGCAGTAGATTTAATTAACAAAAAAACAGGTTTGCACGTGCAAGCACACTTTTTTTGTACATCTCTTTGCCGTTGTTTTGCACGACGACAACGTGAAACTTCCAGAAACTTTCTAGTTACACTTTTTATGGAGGAAATGTTGTAAGTGGTCCTGTTCACTTTTTTTTCGCTAGCGCTCATTTTTACCTTGGTGGCCGATAGCATTTCTCATTTGCTCACAGCCGCTTTAAAATTTTCATGTTATTCTTCAAACGAAATTGGTCTCCTTTGTTTTTTTTTATCTCTGGCTCTAGCTTTCTCTGTTATCCACGCCAATGTAGACCTTAAAATTAAGTCGAAAGAAATAATCGACTTCGTTGTTGCTCTTTTTCATCTCTAAAAGTCCGGGTGGCTATGCGATGTACCGCCGAAACGCGTGGGTACTTGAAATGCAATATTTCACCTCGACTTACATGAAGGGGTGGACGTACGTACGGACGATTTTCTCAGAACCAAAATTTCTTGGATTCATAGATTACCAAATTTTCTTACCCATGGTGCTCCGCTGCATGCGTTTCGCGTGTGAGAGAGCTCCGCCATTTCCCAATTAGTCAGACAAAAAGGTGATGATAAAGTTGCAACAAATTTTTTGGGGAAATAAACGCGCCTTGATCGACTGTGTTTTTCACTGCTAGAGGATTACTTTTAATAGTCTAATTGTAGAAGTGAAGCCAATGAAAATGCAGGATTTGCAATTAGTCCACTAGTTCTTAACACAGCAATTACATTAGGAACAGGAACCAGTGAATTTTATTTAACAAGATTTGGAAAAAAAAATTGCTGCAAGAATGTACCTTTTGCGAATCACCAACCCCCCTCTCTCTGGAATCAATGCTGTGATGTCTTTAAAAGAAAGCTTCTACGCTAGGCGTTTGTATGAAGCAACATTGAGTTGGGGGAGGGGGCCTCTTTGCTTGATGCGGTTGGTATGGAAAGGGTTATGTTTAGTCAGCTAATTTGCATAAACGAAAAAACAACCTTCCTCAAGTAGTCATGTCCGGAATTGCTGGTGTTGAAATGAATGAGTTTGTGATGATAATCAGTTGTAAATTTATGTGAATTATTTTCTTGTGTTTAGATTGTGTTGTGGGATATAACAAATCATGGTGACAGATTACGCAGCCACAGACAGTCCCATGGTCAAACAAAGAAAAACTCCATGAACACACTGGTAAGGAGTGCTCAGCATACTATGGCATTTATCAGTAACTGCAGTTTTAATCTGGATAGAGGAACTTTGATTTGTGTACTGTTGAAGCGGAAAGCTGATTGCATGATACGTAGATGCGTTTTTAGCCTGCAAGGAAGGGGGATATTGTATGAAGTGACGCGCGAGTGGCACGCGTAACGAAACGGAAGAGCGAGAAGCGGGTTTGCCACTAATGCTGGTCAATTATTTGCCTTCAAACAAGGTAGATATCGTGAGAAGTCACGCTCAAGTTGCACGCTTCAGGAGACACGCGAGCGAGGGGTGGGTTTGCCATTTGCTTGGGCGTTCACTTTTTAGCCCGCAGGCAAGGGGATATCGCGAGAAGTCACATGCGAGGGGCGCGTTTAAGGAGACGGAAGAGCGAGGACCAGGTTTTCCACTCACGCGGATCACTTATTTGCCTACAAGCAAGGGGGATATCGCGAGAAGTAGCTTGGGCGTTCACTTTTTAGCCACGAGTACCATTCCGTTCGCCAAACGAAATGGAGAGCTTGCTCGCAGGTTAATGTGTATTCAGAAATGCCATCTTCATCATATCGGCTATCCTAATGCCCGATATCTCCAATAACCGGGCTCCTTCTAAAATTTCTGAATTGCTCGTCCGTTCTAACATGATCCACTCTCATTATACCAGATTTTCTGCCGCAGGTAATTTTTATCTCTAGAGATCTAGACTCAATCAGCTATTATTACTTTTTCTAGAAGTGGTGTAACAATTTGGAGCAAAATTCCTCTTACGTTACGTAAACAGCCCAAAGACCCTTTCAAGCGTAAATTACATAAATTACTGATCAAGGTTTTGGAGACCAAGAAGGTGTATGTCGATATGAGTACCATTACCAATTCCTACCTGAACTCCTTATTCAGTTAAAGTGTTTTCCTTCCTTATATCTATAGGTGCTACATTTTATTTATTTATTTCATTTTATTTTTGTTTTCTCTTCACTTACCGTTCTTTTGCCGAATTTATAGGAGACAATTACTGTATTGTTGCCCACCTAGAATAGCTTCAGTAATTGTGGGTAACATAGTCTTAAATTATTTGATAGTTGAATAAACTGTTGTTGTTGTTAAAAAAAAAGTCTCATCGCGCCATAAGGCGCGAAATGTGCTTTATGCAAAATATGATCCATTACTTAAAAGTGTTTGTTTGCCGGTAATATTGGTATTTCAAGGAGATTATTTTTCAAGCAAATTTAATGATTTATTATCTCAGAGAGAATATCAATCAACATAAGCGTTTTTTTCTTTTCTTTTTCAAGCCTGGATTTGAAGATGAATCAAGTTTCGACCGTTCACCCATTCTCCGGTACTGTGCAGTGTCGTCTATTGAACACAGTCATAAGACAGTTGTTTCAGACATTATGTGGATACCTGATCATATGGAGGTAATCAGGAAGCTGAATTTGCCAGAATAATCACTGACTTCATCTCTGCAAATAATACTAGGATTAACCCTTTTTTATTAATCTGTTGTTTTATTTAAGATTAATAAAAAAACAGATCGTTTTTGAAAAATGTTGTTAGCATGAGCGGAAAAAGCATATGAAAATTATGCAACCTGTGAATTTTCAGCCGTATATCTCAAAAGTAGCGATTGCAACGGCCGCCGAAAATTGGAAGGATTTGAATGAGAAAAACAACTCTTGCCACCCAGTTACGCTTTTAAGTGGTTTTCCATACAACGCGTTGTAAATTCTGAAAATTTTTTTTTCGTTAAATCTTTTCCCTTACGCATCTAAGGGCTCAAACTGCCTGTTATGAATTAAAGGGAGATTTGAGCTCCGTAATGCTTAAGGAAATATTTCACGACAGTTTGAAAATGTCGTAACTTACAAGGATTTGTATAGAAAACTATTCAAGCGTGACTGGGTGGCAAGAGGCTTTCTTCGCCGTTCTTTTACTCTCTTAAAATGCTTTTAGAACAAATTTCAACGAAGATTTTCATGGTGAAATGTTTTAAGAACCCGCCAATTATTTGTTTCATTACTTTTCTTAGGGTTTAAGAGTAATTCGCGCGCACAAGCGTTATTGCATAGCACTGTAAAATTGTTTGATATCTGTAGAGGTATATTTTTTCAAGTTTCATTGGCTGGGTATATAACCCAGACAATCCACCCTCACTTCGGTGAATAATTTTTCATTATAAAACGTTATATGAATGGCCGTCTTCACACTAGAAACGGATCATGATCCATCTTCAAAATCCGTCAAAATTGACGGAAAAAAGGATGGATAAAGTCAGGCGGATTGTCCATCCAAAATTAAGACCGTTCCATTTTCAAATTGGCCATTTACACTTAGAGGTAATGTGACATCGTTTTTATGAAAATGAAAGTTATATGATTTTGCCTTCGAAAAGCGATTAGAGGGTCATATCTTAAACAAAATAATAGAGATTTGGTTTTTCAAACCCGCACCATTTTCTTAAAATGAGTAAGTTGGTAGCTGGTCACGTGATCTCTTTCTGGACACAAATTTTGCACTTAAACTTCAAGGAAAATGTTGATACGATGATGTGCTAACGTTTACAGCACATCTGTGCGTAACTATCAAACGTTTAACAAGATATAAGCAAAGAGTAGTTTTGGCCGCCATGTTGGAGGGCAAGAGTATGCCCTCCAACAAGGCGGCCAATACAAATCATACTACTTTGTTGAAAAAGTGCCATAAAATATCTCCTTTAAATGCGTTTCCTCTCAAATTTCGGGTGTAAGATAATTTTTATGTGCTCTGTCAATTTTTGGCATCAGCAAGATTCCAACTCATTGTTTCAAAGAAGTGTTGGTCACGTGACCTCTTAGTGCAAGTGGCCTATTAAGGTGGCTCGACACAGTTTTTCAGGGTCAATACCTCCCAAGTTTGAGCATAAACTACATCGCCATAAACAAAGTTTTGGGAAAACTGCCACCACAGTTGTATTAGATAAAGATGAAAATTTGTTATGATCAGGGTTGCAACGGCATCGGAGTTGTCATAGCAACGAAATGATTTCGCTTAAACTTCACGAACGTCGAGGCCGCTATTGGAGGAAAAAGCTCCCGTGAACGATTTTGAAAGAACAGTTCCTAGTGCCGAGATATGCTGCTGCAAGTAAAATAGGTAATAGCGTCATTTCGTTGCTATGACAACTCCGATGCCGTTGCAACCCTGATCATAACAAATTTTCATCTTTATCTAATACAACTGTGGTGGCAATTTTTTCAAAACTTTGTTTATGGCGACGTAGTTTATGCTCAAACTTGGGGGTATTGGCCCTGGAAAACTGTATCGAGCCACCTTAACACGTATTATCTGTCTGACCCGATTTATCCAACGGATAACCCGTCTCAGACGGATAATCCGTCTCTAGTGTGAATCCAGCCAATTTATATTTATTAAAAGTTGAGGAAAGAAGAGCGAAAAAATGTACAAACGAACGACAATAACATCAAGTGTGTTTCATGTTTGTTAATACAGTATTAGAATAATTGTCATCCACAAAAGTAAGCCTAACAACTGGTTTAATTGCATGTGTCTTCAGATCGGGCGGATGGGAGTCGTAGTGGAAAATAAAACACAGCAGTGTAATCAGTTGATGTCATGTGCGGCTGATGGGTGAGTACCATATGAAAATAGTGTTAAGTTCTCCAAACTATTCGGATAAGAAAAAGTTGACATCTGATTCCATACTATTAACTCCTGAAAATCGATGATCTCTTTAAAAGATGATGCCCGAGAATTTTGTGCTGTTATTAATTGATTGTGACCAGAAGGCACTGTATGAAAAGCTTTAGTACTAAAGCCTATCACCATCTAATTCGCAAATTCATTGTTTGATGTTTAATTTGTTCTCAATGAAAGACTGACATTTTGTCGTGATTTGCACTGTTTCTCCTGTTTCTGTTTCAGCTGTTGGCATTCTGTCTGAGAAAGTTAACATTTTTTGATACCCAAAAGAAACGACTCCCCTACGATAGAAACGAGAATTGTTACTCGGAAACTAACAAATTAACCGTACACATATCATGACAATGTAACTCTCTGTTTTATTTGCTTTTTAAACTTTGCCTTACTCTGAAGTGGTATGTTTAGGCAAATATTCAGTGAAGTGAGGCAGAATTGAGTACATTGTATACTGCACAGTCACATGATGTATTATTCGGCATTCCTTTTGATCTTAACAAGTAATATTCTATATGATCTGTGTTAACTATATCTGCACAGAGCGATCTTTCTTCGTATTTTGACCTTGAAAAATGGTTTTCGTAAGTGCTCGGGTTTTTTTTATCAGCCAGTGGTTTTTTCTTTTTAAAAAGATCAAAACTTGGACTCGCCGACACCAAGGAAAACTGTAAGATTAGCGACTGGAATGCGTTGTATCGCTAAACCGACCAAAAACTGCGCGCATTTCAGTAACCATTTCCAGGTCAAACAAAAACAGTTCTAACAGGAAAAGAAGAAATTGAGGCCACCGTACTCCATTTCTCTGTGTATGAGTTGTAACAGTCCACGATTTAAAAAAGTAAACAAACTAATGTTAAGTGTGGCCGGTTGTTTTGTTTCTATGTAGGACTGTTCTTGTTTGGGACACACGGCCAAGCAAGTCTGCTGCACCCACTCAAACTGCTGCTGGTCATAACCACCCAGTTGGAATTCTTCCCACATTTAAACACCTGGATTTAACATGGAAGCCTGTCCTCAGGGTAATTTTATAATCGCTACTTGAATAGCTTAGCAAACTCGTGTGTGTATGTGTGTGTGTTACTACGTGAAAGCTATTTGTCACTTTTAACTGCTGCGGCTTGGTTATACCACGGAGATGCTGCTCTGATGAGGGACCACCGCTTAAAAATCACTACTTGATTTCCATTATAGCGGCCAACTCATGCTCCAGAGGACCCTTCTCCAATTATCTAGGATAAAATAAACACACCAGCGTTGAACTTCGTTGTCTCGGCTTCGTTGCTCGTTTTTCGCATGATTTAGATAGAAGAGGGTCTGCTACTCAGGATAACTAAGAACACTAATGTTAAAAAATTTTGCAACCCGCCCAAATTAAAGCAATAGCGTTATGATCGGCGCTAGGGATAGAGCCACCCTTGTGCCTCTCTGTTCCGAGGGGTGGTATATTCAATTGACGTTGACTGTGAGGTTGTTATTTTGCGCAAAACAGTACTGTACAAGTAGAGTGTATGTCTAACGTGGGTGCAGTTTGTCCGGTGACTTACGATCTTGTTCACACTTAGAGTCACGTCCTTCCTGACGCGTAACGTTTCAAACATAGTGTTTTTCTCGACTAAAAAGCCAGATTTCTTTTATGCATGCTGCTGAATAACTGGCAAAAGCATCTCAAATACATAGAGGCGATGCATACACTTACTCTAGAAGTGGCCCTTATCCATACTGTAGTGAGTCCATTCTATCGATACAATAGACCAGCCTTTTGGACACGTAAGTGGCTATTCTACTTAAAGAAGAACTATAACTGACAGGGATAAGAGAGAGCTTGAGCAACAACGACGGCGACGGCGACGGCTACGAAAACGTCACTTAAAAAGTGAAGTCGCGCTGCTTCAAACTCTATTGGACTTGTTCCATCTCCTTCAATTCGTCAAGAGTTGCAGTTTTTCTCTGGAGATTAATTTTAAAAGACTGTCTCGAAGTTCAGGGAAGAAAAAAGAAAGTCGTCTTGTGTTCACGTCCTCCCCAAAACGTGAAATTAGGCAGTTTCACGTCGTAGTCTTGCAGTGAGTGACGGCAACGACAGGTATAAGAAAGCATGATGCACGTGCCGAGTTGTTGTTTTTGCCGATCTAAACCTATTGCTTTTTAGCCGTTCTCGTTGACGTAACCGTCGTTGTTGCTTAGGCTTCCTAATTTCTAGGGAGACCTATTTGATTTACAGTAGCTTTATTTACAAGTATAACTAGACGTAATCACTGATGAAGGATCCGCGTTCGTCACTTACGCAAACGAAATCGAGTCGAAAGGAGTCCAGTTTCCTGACCGTGATGCCCTTGATAAAATCTGTAGGGACGGCCAATCGGCAGTCGCCCGCAACACCTCGGAAATTTGTGTCTTTGTACCACAGGAACATCAAGACTTATTAGGATACGTTCTGAAGAACATTGGGCGTGTTTATTGTTACTTAGGTTACCGTATCGCACGTTTCTGGTGGTGGTGAATTTGGACCAAGTGTTTTCAGTATTTCAGAACGTCAAGGTGCAAGATCAGCCACTGGTGAGTTGTAACTGCATGTGACCGTCCATATAATAGCCTAGGACTTTTTGTTCGATGAAAGGCCCATTATAGTTACAGGGTCTGGCCCTCTTGTGAAACCTAGTCATGCCTAGTTGGAGTTAAAAAGTCTACAGTTTTTGGTACACATATGTACAGAATTTCCTGGTGATATTCAGTTATTGTTGGAAGAATCTCTTTGCCTGATTGATACGTTGGTGGACACTAAATTGAAGATAGTCGATGTCAGTTTAAAGTGGTGTACTTGTGTCTTCTTTCATCATCAACGCGTTCCTTACCGTCCCAAATATCCCAAACACAGCGCTGAAAAGAATTACATAAGATGTCTTTGTTATGTGGGATACTCTGTAAACTACAACTGTATTACCAGTAATGGAATCCTTTTTTAACATTCCAACTTCTGTGATATTTTAGCACTTAAACCACCTGAAGAGAAAGAATCCACGGTTACTTCCAATTTATCATCTAGTATTTCCAAGGGAAAGGATCAAGGCAAGCTGCTGGAAAATGTCAGCTCTAAGTTTTTTGTTGGCACTGAGGTGAGCTGCTTTGTACACTGTGTAATTTTACCAGAATGCACTAAAATGATGAGCCAGAGTCCTCGGGTTGCTTGGTGCGAAATGTGATTAAAAGGATTGTTTAGGGGTGAACCGTTACAAATGACTTCACACGAATTGTAAACAGATAATTTATGAGAGAAAAATCAGGTAAAGGCAATGAAAAAGGTATCCAGACCGCTTATTTATAACTTGACCGCTATGCTCCCTGTATTTCAGTAAGAAACCAATTGTGCTTCTCTAGACCTGTGACTTGTGACCTGCAAAATAAACCCTGCTGTTAATATACAACTTGAATCTGGTGTCTAACTGAGATTTTGGTTGCAAAAAAAACTTGAGATTCTTTAAAAGTCATGCCATGTATACACTCAGGCTTTTAGGTTTAAGTAGATAACTAATGTCGATAATTTGAAATATGTTGTGAACATGCAAGGGCCCAGGTATGCTTGTTTCATGACAGGTGGGGCTACGCGTCTCACTTTGTTTGAACTGTACTGTGTTCTGTTTTGAATTTAGGAAGGCGACCTCGTCTACATGGACTGGAAACCTGAAAAAGATAATGATAGTGGCAAAATAGTCAGTAAGTGCCGCTTATTTTATTGCTAAGTATTTCTGCTTCTTATAATAGCAATAATGACTATTTATTAAGACTCACTGCAGCAATATACAGAATGGCTGAATTACAGAGCTATTTACAAAACATATAATACTAAAAGATAATACAATAAATCCAATAAATACTAGAAAATATAATTGTACAAGCCACTAGGTATACTTGCGTGACAAACTCTTGCGTGCGCTTGATCCTACAGGTAGGACGCGTGGAGCGGCTAATGCCAGATCTAAGATTATAATTATGCACAACCTCCTCCTGTTTGGGGAGCATAAAATGCAAGGGGTGATTCTCATTCCGGAATCTATCAATATAAACCTGGCATAAATGAGCGCGTCTGTCACTTAGAGTTGTTAAATTAAGGGCATTTTTAAAATGCCTCGTTGTAATTCATTAAAGGAAAATGATGCGCATAGCCCTTTTCTTAATGCTCTCAATCTTATAAGATAGAAAATCTGGTATATTTTGCCAGACAGGGGCAGCATATTCTAGAACAGGACGAACAATGGTTGTATAAACCTTAGCCAGTGAAGCTGGAGGTGCACCACATTGCTTAAGGACCAATAAAGAGTAAAGCCTCCTGTTTCCCTTTTGCACTATAACTTCTACATGATGGTTCCATTTCAGGTCATTACTTACATAAACGCCTAGTAACTTATATGTCATGACTCTCTCAATTGTGTTACTACCAATTACAATAGCTTCTTTCAATCTTGCCACTGATGACATTAAATTATATTATTTTAATTGTTGTGTTTAGCTCCCCGCCCTGAGCAGGTCTGGGCAGCCCATGATGGTCCTATATCCTCTCTTCAGAGGTCACCTTTCTTTAGAGATATCATCCTCACTGTTGGTGGATGGACATTTGCAATTTGGAAGGAAGGCGTTACGGTACAGTTTCTAGTTTTTACTCTTAAGTGTACCGGATGGATTGAAAACTAAATGTGCATGAGTAAAAGAGGTCACATTTTATTTCTTTGATTGTTGTACTATATAGGGTGGACCTCTTCTTCAGTCAGCGAGTCATCTAATGAGGCTAACAAGAGGACACTGGAGTCCTTCTCGGCCAGGTACAATAAGATGGGAGGGGTATTAGTAACCAGTTACTGTGTATCTAGGATGAAAGGTTTTACGATAGGTTTGTTAACAATGCAATTCAAATAACTAAAAGTTCTTTAACACTCGTTTAGTGAATCAATTGCTTGGTTTATCCGTAATTTATCAAATACTTTTGTCGATGTAATGACATCGTTTTTTTGCCGTTGGTTATTTAACAATTAGTGAATGAGGGTGAGTAGGATGTGAAGAATTATGCAGATTTCGGAGGGTGTTATCCACCGAGTCTAAAACTTACGAAAGCCGAATTCGTTGATTACTTTATTATCCATTCAAAATAACTCTTAATTTAAAAACAAGTTAAAACATGCTTACCTTCGTCGATGTTAAGTTCACCTCGATAGTGCATGTTTAGAAGATAAAGGGCTGTTCAGGTCTGCAAATATACTCCAAATAGCAGATGTCGTCCGTCGAGTTCTCTTCTTGCTATGTTTTTAGACTATAGTTCGTCGTGAAACGAGTAAAATGTTCCGCCGGCTGTTCGGCCATTTTCCTTTGCACAATCAAAACAACTCAACCTCGTCCCCAGGTCTTCTCGGTTAACGGTGCATTAACCTGCAACTGTGCTGCGCTTTTGACGTCATCGGTTGATTAATCGAAAAATTCTTCCAAATTTGGTCAACAGTAGCTGGTTATGGTGAATTACGCGTGTGCTTTTAGCCAATTAGAAACGGAGAAATATTTTGAATGAATAATAATGAAATTTAATAATCTTCGTGAGTAGTCTAGAAAAGGAGGGAGCCCTGGGAACGAGGCTGAACGAAGAATGAAATTTTCCTTGCATAGCTTAGCTGAGTTCTGCTGCAGTGAGTAACACATTATTCTTTCCGTTCTTAGGGGTGTTTTTCATCACTAAAACAGACGGAAATGTAGACGTATGGGACCTTCTTGACAGGTATGTGATTGTGAAAGAAATTTGTCGTTTAAGGCCAATAGGTCATTTGTACGATGACGTCGTTTTATTACATGTTCTACGACCAGAATCCTTCAGGCTTTTGCTTTTTGTGTAAATTAGGGCTTTTGTCATTTTAATCACGCTTGGATTGCCAAATTTAAATATATAATAATACATACTGCATTATTATATGGGAAATCAAAAGATACAAGCTAAAGAGGGAGATATTTTATGGTGGAAAAAAAAGGATTTGTCTATTTATTCGGTTATGTTACTCAGTTTTGTTGTTATTGTTAGGTCACATGAGCCTTCGTTAACACAGAATGTTACTGCTGCTCCGATTACAACAATTGCACCTCATCAAGTCTCAAGTGAGTTTGAAACAAGCATAATACATGAAGTATAGTAAATACTTTTGTTAAATGAAGATATGATCGTCGCAGTGGTAATTGCAATTTAAGCAATTGCAAATTAACCCGAAAAAAGTTTCACATATCCAAAGGGGTTTTAAGTGCGAAATACATTAAAACAAATAGTAGCAATTAAAACCTATTAGACTTACTGCTTGAATTCGCTGTGACGAAGAGTAAGGGCTCCGGCCCCAGTTGTTCAAAAGCTGGATAGCGCTATCAACCGGATAAATCACTATCCAACGGATAAGTGTTAGGGAAACCAATTGCACTATCCAATGGATAGTGAATTATCCGGTGGATAGCGTTATCCACCTCTTGAACTACTGGGTTCTGAACGTCAGTTTTTCAATCTTGTTACGGTGGAAAATTTGACTTTGTCGACTCGTTTGAAAAAAAAAGCCAGTACTGAAAACTTGTGTACTATTTATGACTGCTCAGTTGTTCGGAGGTTGGAAAGCTCTTTCCACCTGGTTAATCACTATCCAGTGGATACACGTTTCGTATTAGGTAGATCACTTGGGTTATCTACTGGACTGTAATTTGTCCAATGGGTAGCATTATCCACCTTTTTAACTACTGGGTGGTGGTTGCGATGCATTATGACCTGTCTGCACCTACAAGCCAACTTGTCTTGATTGTTTGGTTGTTAGGTAAACAGCAGCTTTTAGCTGTGGGTGACAGTATGGGCACGTTACATGTCATGGAAGTACCATGGAATCTCAGACACCCATCAGCTAATGAGGTAAACTGTACAACTGTTATTTTCTTCTTGATTCATTTAGTTGAATTTACTGCTGGAAACTAGTTGAAACAAAAGAAATAACTGACACATGACAGGCATTGTTCACCCATAGCCTTTTTTGCATGAGGTGCTTTTTGGGATACATGTAGACTTTGCTTAACCTTCGCAGGCGAGAAAAAAAAGCGACTTTTATTTTCATTTAATATAATTTAAATTACGTTTTGTTCGTTTGTTTGTTTGTTTTTCTCTTTTTTGGGGGGGGGGGGGGGGGGGGGGGGTTTCCCCATCAATTTGTCTGGTAAAGGGGTTTTCAGCTTCTGAGTTTTAGTCCTTCGCGGTCAAACAAAACTTAGGTTAAATATTAAGCTTGTTTTCTTTACTTTTTTATAAAAGTTCGAAGCCCCCCACCTATGGAACTTTTCCTAACGCAAGAATAGAAGCGTTTGGGGT
>CALNXI010004953.1:0-13016 GCA_942486025.1 Porites evermanni | reverse complement strand
TTGATTAGGTAATTATATCATCCTCCACCACAAGTCCCTCTGGTTTGTTGATGACGGACGCCCCCCCCCCCCCCCCCGGGTTGTGATCCCCCCTACTCCCCCTATCAAAGTTGCTAGCAATACAAGACCATGCTCAAAACTTGGAGGAACAACTTTGAATGGATGGGATGAGGGAGGTCAGCATTATATCTCAAAGACATGTGACTAGCAGTGATTTGAAGCAACGTTCTTGCAACTGGTTGTTAAGTGGCCCGGGTGGGACTTAAACTCAGGGCCTCAGAAAATTTATGAGTCCACCACTCAGCCATGCTGCCTCCGCAATATGTTTCCTATTGTGCTGTCTTTGCTAAAAGTGCCTGATGCAGCTGTACTTTCCTACTCTTAGACTTCTGCCGTTTCTTCTGAAACCTCAGAACCAGTTCAGTCACCAATTGAGGCAGCTCCGTCTTCCGAAAAAGAGGAGTCACAGACAGCTGAGGTTGATGCTGCTGTTTCTCAGAAAGGTAGAAATTTAAGTGCTAAAAGTTGTCTCCTAACTCTATTTTCTCAAGATTGTAAATTATATTGTTAATAATAATAAATTTTATATCCTATGTCTCTACCTGTAACCTTAATATTATTATTATTATTATGATTATTGTCATTATTATTATTATTCATAAGGATGAAAATTAATGTTAGCAGACAAAGGAAAGTGGAAATCAAACAATGTTGAAACTATTTTAGAATGAATTTCATTTTGAACTTCAACAAAAACAGTACGTTCAACAGAAAAGAAATGGAAAATTAATAACATTTTCCCTTGCTTTTTAATATTTAGAAGATGCACCACCTCCCTTACCTGAGGTTCCCGAACATGCAACATACATCTTAGTCGGAGCTGGAACAGCATCATTTGCTGCTTATAGGGCCATTCGAAAAGCTGATAACAATGCTAAGGTACATATACATGTATTTATGTGTTATTCTCAAGTTTGTTTATCCCATTATGGTCAATGATCAAATGTCCTGGCCAATGTTATGGAACTCTGCTGTTTCACAGGGTTGACTTCTGAATGGTAATTTAGGGTCAGGGTGAAACTTGTGCTAATTTTCCATAGTAGATCATGTCATCCTCTCAGAGGGTTTGTCTTGTTGGAAATAAATGTTGCATACCATCATATGATCTACAGTAAATTGGGCACCATAACAGTGAAGAGGATTACTCTAGTTTTTTGATCTTCCTGAGGAAAGATCACAGCTCTGATTTCTTTCTGTTTAGGTACTGATAATTGGTGAAGAGGAATACCCGCCATATATGAGGCCTCCACTATCAAAAGAGCTGTGGTATTGTGATGATGACGAACTTGTCTCCCAACTGAAGTTTAAACAGTGGAATGGAAAAGAAAGGGGGTGTGTGTATAATATTTTTATTATGTGGAGTTAGTACTGGAGCTTTAAAAATCACGGAATGTTCAGAGGACTTGTACAACACAGTGGAAGCTCTGAAGCATTGAGGGCATGGGAAAATGTGTAATAAGAACTGTTGTTATTAGGCTCGATTATTCAGACTCAGTGGGACTAGGGTAAACAACCTCAAAAGTCAAGAGTCCAGATAAGACAAAATGTGAATATTACTGAGATATGTTCCTCATCATTTCCTCGTTTCATCGTTTCTAACAGAGGATTATTCAGCAGCACTGGCTCAAGTTTGTTCGTCTTTTTTGGTGGGCAGGCATGATCAGTGGCTCAGCATCAGTGTTATGCTGAATGCATTCTATTTAACTAACAGTGCATATGAGTGCCATTTGTTCTCCAAAACTGAGGAAAGCAGTCATTCAGAAACTTTTTTCATATCTTGAATAAACAAATATCATGTCCTCCAATCTTCCTGATGATTTTTATTTTGAAAATTAAACCAGAGAAGTCTGGATACACTGTGAGAAGCCTGTTCATTTTAATCAAGTCCAGATAGTTGAAGTTTGACTTTAGGATATCTTTATTTTGTGTTTCTATTCCTGTTGCATACATTGTAGAATCTTTTTTGAGCCAGAAGCATTCTTCTGTAAGCCTGGTGAATTAGCAAGTAAAGAGGAAGGAGGTGTGGCTTTACTAAAGGGTAAAAAGGTAAGGATCATATTTGAAAATAGTAACATTCTCAATGTTGCCGATAACCTCACGACTTTTTTAAACCTCACTGATTTTCCTCTCCCTAGGTCATAGGAATTAATAGCAAAGAACAAAAAGTCAAGTTAGATGATGGAGCAGAAATTAGATACGACAAATTGCTCTTGGCTCCAGGTTTGTTTCCAGGAACAGAAATTGTTTACACTCTTTCTCAATTGTGTAAGAATTTTAAAATATTGCAGAATTCAAACCTGTTTCAAACGTGATAATAATAAAAATGGAAACTTAATTTGTGTTTTTGAATGTACAATAAAAAAATTGTAAATCTCGCTATGTATAGGCAGTTTACAAATGCTGCTGCTGCTGCTAATAATAATAATAATAATAATAATAATAATAATAGTAATGATAATAATAATGATAATGATCATAATAATGATGATGATAATGATAGTAAATGATAATGTGGAAGAAGGAGAATTCTTATCTCACAAAGCTCAGAAAAAACAATCTGAGCTCCCGGTGCTACTGCTCCAGCTACTGGAGACTCTATAATAATGATAAAAATACTGTTCAGTAGTTTTCAATTCTTTTTTTTTTAATTCTGGGAATTTTTAACACTTTTTAATAAACCAAAATGGGATTCAAGTAGATGCAGGAGCACCACATATTTTACAAACGGGTAACTAATAACAGGGAAAAAAACAATACAGAAAATTTAATATTTTTGTCATTTCTTGCTGAATGATATCAGTTTCATTTCAGGTGGCATCCCAAGAAATCTTCCTATTTTTGAAAACAGCAGTGATGAAGTTAGGAAAAGAATAACCCTCTTTAGAAAGGTGAGAACAGACTTTCACATAGTTTTGTTTTGTATACATGTCTGAAGACTTTTCTTGCCTGCAGTGTTCTGACATGATTTTAGCAACCGTATTATTAGATTCTGGAGCTCTACAGCTTAACTCACTATCAACAGTTCAAACGAAATGTAAATCAGAAGTTATCCAACACTTAGTTGCTTTCACCGAAGCTTTGTCACCTTTTAGTGACCTGTCATGCCATGGATAAAGCTCCTACCCCTTAAATTAATTTTGGCAGGAAATTAGACTCAAAATCCTTCAAGCAGGACAAGTTGACCCAACCTAGTTGCCCTCTTGGACCGCTTCACAACCTATCTCACTTAAGCTTGCTCAATTCGCCTTCTTCAGGATAACTGACAAACAATTCCCCCATATTTCTGATCAAAAGAGGTCATCTTTGTGCAAGTCTGAGGTGACAAGTGTACAGTCACATGTTCTGTGTACATTTACATACATCCCTGCCTAGTGCTAGCCAGTTATCAACAACCCCTTATGTTATTTGCATGGATAGGTAACATCATTCTTTGAACATGGTCTTAGTGCATTATTTGTTCTCAGATTGTGGATTTCAAAGATCTTGATGATGCTATAAAGGAGGCCAAGTCTGTTGCTGTTGTTGGTGGAGGATTTCTGGGAAGTGAATTGGCCTGTGCACTTGGCCACAGAGGTAGTCTCAAAAGATCGTATTGTGCTAAATACAGTTCTTTTTGCTAAATTCAACTTTTATCAGATGAAGGATAATCTAGTTTGGCAGCATCTGCTGTTACATACAATGTCCAAGAAGTTACTATACATGTTCTGTTTATTCAGTTATTAAGATAGCATTAAAATCAAGGACAAGTTCAGGGCTGTCACCAAGAGCTGGTGCTGGCAGCTACTATGAGCGTGATCCGTGGCTACTCTTATATGAAATAAAAGGAAAATGGAACCAAAAGAACTTCCTAGCTTTATTCTTCATCTTCTGGGTGTATGCAATTAGTATAATTCCTCTCCTACTAATTTCATACACCCAGCAACTTGAAGTTTTAGCGACAGCCCTGAAGGTACAGACACCAGTACAACTGTATGTTGTCAAAACTGAGCTGCAAATAACAGTCACCCATTGGACAATATCCAACTTTTATTTGCACCCTGATTGGAGAAGCTTGATTTTCCTTACTTGTTAGTTCACATTCAATGATATTTTGTTTTTTCAATCAGGTAAGAAAACTGGTATGAACGTCCTGCAGATATTCCCAGAGGATGGTAATATGGGCAGAGTTTTACCCAAATATTTAACAGAGTGGACAACAAATAAAGTGAGAAAAGGTGAGAAAAGAAGAATACAGTGTACCTACAAAGTTGCTAACACTTCACTATTTAAACATTTGTTAAGTAAAATATCTTGTCTGTATCAAGCTTGATTTAGGGCATAAAATTTTGTATAGGCTTCCTTGTCATTACTGCTTTGAACATTTGTAAATAATTTAGTTAGAATAGTGTCTATTATCTTTAATATATTTTAAATTTCTTGTATATTATTGATGTATTCTTATGTGGTTAATGGCAAATATTATAAATCAATGAATGTATAGGGAGCTTAAGCAAAGATGTTTTTTGAGCAATGCAGCAGTTTTGCTGAAACTTCTGACATATCATCTCTTTGAGAATAAACACACTTGGCATTTCAAACTTGGCAGCATCAAGGCATTTAAAGAGAAAACTCTTCACCTCCAGTTGACCTGCCTCTCCCAAAAACGCCTTTGCTCAAGCTCCCCAATATTTAATTGAGTACAACTGTGTAGTGGACGTGCATTCTTTGTGGGAGTGGTTGAGGCACAAATATTAATCTAGGCGGCTCATGCCTCAGTAGGTTCTTACAGCAGTGTTCTTACTAGGATTTCGTACACTGAGTCCACAGCACCCATTGAGAAGCTAAAAGGGGGTCATGAGGGAGAAAAGCGATAGATACAGTTAACTCAACGTTTTCACAGGTCTGAGTCTAATAAAGATGGGTGTTTTCTAAAGACCCCAAAACCAATTAAATTTTGGCTTATATTGTAAGGAAATGTACATACATTTGTATGTGTACATGTACGTACGCTTACGTACGTTTTGTAATAGTTTTTTTTCTTTTTGCGCCTTAGGGACCCTTTGGGCTAATTATAGTGCGGCACTTCCCTAAAAAGTGTTGCGTTCTGATAAGAATATGCAGCTGTTAGTAATTGGATCTTCATGTTGTGTTACAACCTAAATACAGCCTTAAGTTTCAGCCCTTTGAAGCGCTTGTGACCTTCTTGTGTCTGTACTTATTACACCACCTAAAGCATTCAGTTTTCTTATCAGATTTTCCTTATATTTTTATAGAGGGTGTGAATGTAATTCCGAATTCCACAGTGGAACATGTCTCATTCAAAGACAATCAAGTTAATCTTAGGTTAAACAGTGGAGAAGAGGTGAGATACTGGTACCTTTATTTTGCTTTGATGTTGAAAGAGAAAGCTAGAGTGCTTACCATTTACACAAACCACTTGTTTGAAATCTTGCATGTAAACAAAAGTACTTAACTATAAAATTTGATGTGATGGGGGAGAGTGACCCATCACAAAGTATGTCTATATCAGTTGAACAGATGGCTAAAAGTGTAGAAAATTGCATCACCTCAAATCACAGCCCATATTTTCTGAAGCTTCGTAAACAAAATGGCATGAATCATTTGATTTTCTAACCAGAATTTGTGGTTTTCCCATGTCAATGGTACGTACCCCTGGTCATCAATACATTGTTACTGGTCAGGAAGTATTCAGTGTCTACTTCCTGATAGCCTGTGTACAGCCGCCCCTCCCCTCAAAAAAATCGATTTTTTTTAGGGGAGGGGCGGCTGTACACAGGCTACTTCCTGAGATCTTACGTTTGTTGAATCTATTTACTGGGCTCTCTGGAAACCAGGGTAAAACCCATCTCATAAAGGTCCTTTTAAGAAGAGTTGACTTCAGTAGAAGTTTATTTTTACAGGTTTGTAGCAACACTGTCATTGTATCTTAGCAAATGTTTATCTTGCAGCTCCAAGCAGACCGAGTGATTGTTGCAGTAGGCCTGGAACCAAATGTTGAGCTCGCCAATGTTGCTGGTCTCGAAGTGGACCCAATTCTTGGAGGTTTCCATGTCAACTCTGAACTACAAGCCAAGTCTAATATTTGGGTGGTAAGAAGGCAAAAGATGACTGCCATTGGACAGAGACTGGCTAAATGCCTAGTAGTTGTTTTGCTGACTGCTATATATTACTCAATTTAGTTCTTCCTGAAATTTCACCTCATATGCCAGACTTTATTCTTGGCTTGCACTGTCACCTAATGAAAAATAAAAATGCAAACCATTCAATGTAGAAGGACTAGAATCTGGGAAATAAAAAAAGATAAATATACAAAAACCCTTGCCAAGAATCAGGTCTGTGAAATATTTCAAATGCGAGATATTGGGAAAAACGGTTTACCTAAATTTATAAAGCTTTGTAGGGAAACGCCATGTTGGTGTCCCTTTCAGGAACACCAATATGGCCGCCGGATACCAACAGAAACATCTGTTTTCGAGTTTTCCTACTAATGCGTGAATTCTTCGCTTGAGGAACTCCTAAAGATTACAGTAATATTTATTCTGAGACAAGGAATGTTTAGATTGCAAAATCTCCCAAAATCGATAATGTTTTTAACCCACGTAAGAGCTTTCCCGGCCGCCAGCTAAATGCCGCGTCACGCAAAAGCCTGGAAATTCAAGCGTCCTCTCTCGAAAAACGTAAAACCCTTTCGAACCAAATTTTTTTTTATGTAAAGGTGTTTAGGTGCTGTAATACCTCGTGAAAGTAGAAACTCAGAAGAATCGATAGTTTCTTAGTTTGATTTTTGGTGACGTCACGTGCAACCCAAGAATACATTTTGCGTTAATAGTTTTTTGTGATGATTTTAGGCCGGGGATGCGGCTTGCTTTTATGATCCAAACCTCGGAAGGCGCCGAGTGGAACACCATGATCATGCTGTGGTCAGCGGAAGACTGGCAGGAGAAAACATGACAGGCGCAGGCAAACCTTACTGGCACCAATCCATGTTTTGGTCAGTTCTAGTGCTATGACGGCCTAGCGGCCTTATAAAGTAATAGAAGTTTCGGCCGGGTTAAAGTCCAGGCCGGTTATATTTGTAAATTCTCGAGAACGAGTTTTTTCCTTGTGCCTGTGACTTTACCGAGAAAATCAACGAATGATCGCGAGGCTACCAACTAAGATAGCAGGCACGATAGTCTGGAACGATAATCTTGTGGTTTGCGTGAAAGAAATACCCAACAAAATTTTATGTTGTTTTAATAGGAGTGATCTAGGGCCTGATGTTGGTTACGAAGCTATTGGATTGGTAGATTCTGTGCTACCGACGGTAGGAGTCTGGGCCAAAGCAACCGAAGCTGACACGCCTAAAGCAGTAGTAGAAGCTACAGGTGAAGGCGTCCGCTCAGAAACAGAGGGTGAGGTGAGTCGGTGGAAAAACTTTGTACCTTTTTTGAATTGGTCAACTAAAACGCCACAGGGGGCTCTCACAAGGTCGCTTACGAGAGCTTCAGTCAGAAACTCATTGACAATTCATGAAGAAAAAACGAAAGAAAGTAATTTTTAATAAGTGTCTTTATATCTGATATAGACCAGGCTAAGTCTTACGTCCAGTTTGTTTTTAGACCATTAGCGCAGTGCATTTTCATTAAAATGTTGATTTATATGAATAACACTAAGAGTGGAGGCTGAGTGGTCGCTTACGAGAGCTTAAAAACAAAAGAAAAGTCCAGTTGGGTAAACCCGAAGGTGGTCGCGGTCGCTTCTTCGTTTTTCTTGGATCTTTATCACTGACTTAAAGTGCTAAAACATTTTTTCAACCAGGGATCTGAGCCCTCCCCTGTGGCGCTCACCCAGCCAGCGGCCCCAGTTCCTACCGCGTCGTCAGAGGAGTTTGGTAAAGGTGTTGTATTTTACATGAGAGGCAAGCGAGTCGTGGGAGTTGTATTATGGAACGTCTTCAACAGAATGCCCCTGGCCAGAAAGGTTAGTGTTATTTAGGTGCTAATTCATTGTTGGATCAATCACCCCTTCACTGCCAGGGTGTTTGATGGAGTTTTGTAAGGCGAGTCTAACTTTTGAGTCTGCAGTCGAAATCCTATGATGTGACCATTCAAATGAAACCTCTCTGCCTGTACTTTCACGTGAAGCTATTTGTTTGTCAAAATTTTAGAACATGAAATTTGGAAATTTGGTCGACATTTTCCTTTGGCCACATTTGGCAGTGAAAGGGTTAAGGTTTCTGGGAAAGTGCCCACCTTCCCCTCCCCTAAGCTAACATTAACACTTACTTCTCACTTAGGGCAAAATGATGGCTTAGGGGAAGGGTGGGCAGTTTCCCAGAAACCTAAATTAATCCGCATTGTTCTTTTCGCTATTTTTCTCTTCAAAGTGTCACCGCCCTGAATCAAAAGCCAGAAGAGAGTCTGATGCGCATTTTAAAAAAATATTTATTTGGACACTGATTTGTTAACCGTTTATTATTTGACTTTTGTTCGTTCTTTCTTGCTTTGCAGATTATCAAGGAGGGAAGAGACCAAGACGATCTTAATGAGCTCGCTAAACTGTTTGATATCCACAAAAGCTAACCGTTTTGATATATTTTAATTCCGATAAACTACTCTACAGACAAAATTGTACATTGTCACAAAACGGTTGTAGTCCAGTCAAGTAGCGAATGTTGGCAATGCAAGTAGAGAAGGGTAGAGCTTCATTAGACCAGTCCTTCTCAGAAATCAGACATTACGCTCTATCGCCCCCTGAAAGAGTGTGTGACAAAAGGATTGTGTGACGAACTACGTATAAGGGACGTTTTAAAAGGAAATTATCAAGAACCCCCGTTTGTGAGCTCATAGTTATGACGTTTGTTACCAAAAAGTTAAGTTGTTGACGGGCAACAAAAATTCAACTTGTTGACTGAGGTAAATGCAGAACATATTCTTATAATAAAAACGATATTTTCTCTTCCAAGAGTAGTTTGGTTTTCAAGTTTTATTTCGTAGCATGTGGCAGCTACATTCATTACTTTAAAAACGAGAGGGAGACTGGGCCGAGTAAACTTTCGCAATGACTTCTGGGACTGTTATCAGGGAGTAATTAAAAAATGGCCAATATCCCCTGTAACGATCCTAGACACAATTGTGGGACACATTTCGGCTCCAGATCTCTTTTCGTTTCAAAAGTGGCGAATGTACAGTCTACGCCTTACCCTAACCCCAGGGTTCTTTTCTACCCGTCCAGAGAGAGAACCCTGGGAACGAGGTTGGTCTTGCCCCTTTTACTAAAGCCCCATGCAAACGGACGCGACGCCACATTGTTGGCCAACAACTCCCAACATTGTTGGATATCACATGTTGTGTCCGTTTGCACACCCACCCTGTTGTTGGAAGTTGTCGCACAAAGTTTGAAACCGGTCAAACGTTTATCGACATGCAAACGCACGCAACAACTCCCAACATGTTGGGCCAACAATGTTGGGAGTTTTTGATCATCAGCAGTGGAAAGAGAACAAAATCTGGGAGGGATATGGCAGTGTTAAAGTTTTCGTTTTTTATTCTTTTTCACCCCTACTGAGCCAGTCATTTGGTTGGTTGTCCTGTGTTCATTTCGTAACACAAAACAATCTCCTCTCCACATTCTTCTGGCTTTTTGATCAGGCCAGCGAGGCCAGGAAAGACTCTGGGAAACTGGAATTTGTTTACAGAAAACGTGGGCGTCGCTCAGCTGACCAAAAAGCCCGAAGACTCTGGGTACGAGGAACATAGTGACGAACAGTTCATTTACAGATTTTGTTTCTTTTGCCGCTATATTTAAAAACTCACACCAAACATCAATTGTATATGAATATCAATAATAACACATTCTCGAATTTGCTCAGCCCGCAAAAATATTTTATTGAATTACATCGGAACGTAATGGCGGGGGCACCCAACGACAACCGATATTCGGAGTTTTTGTACTAACTTACGTACGATTTTCGGAGGTTGTGTTTTTGCTGTTTTTAGACCAAGATGTTGCGATTATTGTTAACAGAGCTCTCCTGAAAATTTCGGTATAGAGCCAAAACGTCCCCTAGAATTTTCTTATGAAAGTACGGCTACTCATGCCCTTTATTTACGACAGGACCCTTTAGCAGTGATCAGGAAAGCCAGCAGTTTCGGATGAGACAAAGGCTAGCACCCAAAACTTTCGGGACGACCAAAGTTCCCCTAAGACAACCGAAAGTCTAGGGCAGATTAAATGAGCCAAAACGGACTTCTGAAGCATAGAGAAAACCATTTGAGACACCTCTAACGAATTTGGAAACATTCGCCGGGTTGTTGGGTGCCCCTGTAATGGGACCTAATGGGCGGCAGGTGGTATTTGGTTATGACGGCTTAAAGATGCTTTAAAATACTACCTTCATGTTTACAATATGTTAACTGTCCACGCGTCCAGCGAACTCGCGAACAGGTGAAATGCATTTTGTCATTTAAACTCCTGGCTTATTCACAGTACCATGTGCAAATAATTGATGCCCGAAACCTCGAAAAATTAATTAAAACCACAAAGCTTATAAAATTGATGCTTGAGAATAGAAGCAAGTAATTACTGATTTAAGTGGAAAACGTCAGTAATTAATGCCTCGGCTTTGAATGAAGGTGTCATTCACAGCTTTGCCGGCTTAAGGAGACGGACATTTTCACCTCTAAATGGAATGCGTGATTCGTGGTAACAAAATCTGCGAGTAAGGGTCGCTCACAGGGCATTTTTCTAGCGAGGTAGATCATTCGGGTTTGTTTACGATGACAAGCACGACTTTTATCGGTTTACTTAGCCGCATTGTTGCATCTGGGGAGTTCAAATCCTTACACGAATATTTAGCAACCTTTTTTGAGTCGAGTTACCGAAATAGCTGCGAAGAAAACACAGCGTTTTGTTGTGAACTCATCGAACTGCATGCTAAGCTTCAAGGGCAGCTGTTTCACCTTCTGGAATTGTGTTGTTCTGAAGGGGGAATTTATGGAGGAACCGAAGCGTTGAAAAAAAGACTTCTACCTTGGCTTCGTAGTGGGTTTCTTACTTCAAGAGTCAACGTTGAAGATGTAGAAACAGTGAAAGGAAAATACGAGCTTATCGTAAAGGAAATGGAGGAGGAACTGAGAGTCTCTAAAGTTGAAGAAGCGGAGCTTAAAATTAAGTAAGTCCTTTCAGTAAAATGATTCGGGTTTTCTGCAAGTTAAATCAACGAAAACTATACAAACATTGTAAATAATGCGATTTATTATTTTCTATACTACAAAGTTTTGCCACTGTCTCCATTCATATTAATTTACGACAACCGGTAATAAATGTTTCTTTTTACTATAATTTTTGCCTTAGTATATGCAGGCTGAAAGTTTGAAAAGCAGTGGAAAAGCACTTATCATAATTTGTAAATTAAAATTAGAAATTCAGTATATATATATATATATAAATGCAAAAAGATGCTTTCAACAGGGACGTTGTCAATATACATTTCATGACTAAATATTCAACTTTATATTTTCTGTTTATCAAATTCTAGGCTAGCAGATGCAGAAGACGAAATTCGAGCTCTGCGAAAGCAGTTGAAGGAAAATCAAAGAGGAAACTATCGAGAAATTGACGAAATGGGAAAAGAGTTAGTAATGACAAGTGTATGATAAGCCTGATAAAGTAAATAATTATCTAGACGGACAAACAATGAATCCCTGAGCCGGACAGGTATAAGGATGCTCTTAAAAGTGATACGCTGCTTTTGTTGAAGTTAATTTTAAGTTGCCTAGCAACTAGTGGGGTAAGCGCTCTTTGTCACATGACAGCTGCAGAGTGTGTCGGAGAGGGTAGAGAGGGTAATTAATGCGTGAAACCTCGATTTCGAAACAAAATCATCGTTTAATACGTTAAGAGAAGTGTTGGAGTTTTTGTATTGACACGAGTGATAGGTGAAAGCGTCTTTTCCAAAATTTTCGTCGTAAGAAAATGGTGTATATGCTGCGAAAGGTGAAATCTTCCTTTGTAGGTTTTTGAAGATCTATGAGTAATTTCAAAGTCGCTGTAGAAAAAACGTTAATCCGATTTGGTGTCGTTAAATTTAAGGTTAAGTCATGCGAAGAACGAACTAGTGGCCAGAGAATGCCAGATAAAAGAGCTAACTAAAGAAACTATTGAACTGAAGAGACAGAACTCTGAGCTACACGTAAGGCAAGTATTTCGTTGGGAAGGAAGGACGGGGTAGGAGCTCTGGAGAAATGGCGAGAAGTGGGAGTTCTAATAAAGTGGGAAGTGGAAGAAACAAAGGGAAAATGGCGCCACAAGACGGAAAGGACCTAAAGGGAGGAAGCCAAAAGAAATAAGGGGCGGGAGCTGGAAATGGAGGAGGTTTCGGGAGGCGGGGGTTTGGACCCCCTTGTCCCCCCTCCCACTTATTTCAGATCTTTTTAAAGTACATGCCGATCTTTATTAACCGCTGACAGATCGATCCTCGTCGACAAATGAGGCAAAAAATATATAAATCCTTTGACGCCAGTCAGAAATAAGATCAGCTCTAACAGTATAGCCCTAATTAGTCAGTGCTTGGTGCGTCAGCCTGAAACTCGGACAATCTATCTTCAATTTTCTCTTCACATAAAAAAAACTGTGAGACAAAATCTTTACACACTTCTTTCGTATTTCTATTGACTATACACTCAAAAAAGATTGTCGTGTCTTCAGAATTAACAGAGATTAAAAAAACTAAACGCAGTGAATATGAAACAACGATAGAAACAACGCGAACGTGTTGGGCACTTGCTTTATGGAGGTTATTATTATTATTTTTGCCCACTGTTAATGGCATACTTTAATTTTAGACTTCAAAAGAAAATCCTGGAAGCTGTTTCGGAGCCCGAGCCAGTTCGCCTCGTGACGAAACCACTCTCCGACAGAATAACTCCGTTTCAGACGCGATCTACCAAGCTCGTGGAGAGATTCACAGATCT
>CALNXI010004952.1:0-19330 GCA_942486025.1 Porites evermanni | reverse complement strand
TGCAAAGTTGTCGTCTTTTAAGCTGCAGTGCACTTTTCCTTCTCTTTAAAATATGGAAGAAACCAGCGAAGAACTGCCCAATTTTTCTATCGGCATTGACTTTTTAGGTCCTGATCCAACAAGCAGCAAAAATAAAGCCGAATTACAGTAAAAAAAAAACTCCCAAGTTGCGCGTTTCGCAAATCATGTTGTCGAAGAGCAGCTGCAGCAAATCTTGGCCGAAAGACATTCACCGGAGACAGAACAGACACCAACTGGTCATCAACAACATTTAAAGGCAAAATTTGCGTTTTTATTGTTGTTTTTAAATTTTTTATGCTTTTTGTTATCTCCGGACAATCCGACCCCAACCCTAACCCTAAGCAGGAAAATTTCTCTTGCAATAACAACACAAGTTACACAAGAAGACATAAATTTACTACTCACAAAAACAACTGCTGCCAGGTCTTCTCAAGAAGCCGTAATGACCAGCCAATGTTCGTAAATGAATATAAGTTTAAAGAAAGATGACAGTCGTCTTTGCTAAAAACATGAAAAGAATAAAAGAATTTTGCAGTTAATCAAAAAGCAAGCATTTCTATCAGCTGATTTGTCAGCTATGAATTTGCTCATGTCTTTAGCTGTGCGTATATCGAGTTATGGATGCACTTGGGAAGTTTGGAGAGCACTCAAGAAGCTTCTTCTTTCTAAATAGGCGAGGAAAATGTCTTTTACGATATTCTAAAAGGATAAAACATAATTCTAGGCTATAAAAACAAGAAGTTTAAAACGTCGAACAATTGACATTTTTCCAAAAGGGTTAACCCATGGTTTTGGTCAAAAAAAGGCCATTTTTTCAACCTTTTTTTTTTAGGTAATAGAGGCCAAGAATAAGTCTTCTAGGATATTTTACAACGAAAAAACGCCTTTCTAGGCTATAAAAACAAGAAGTTCAAAAAGTCGAAAAATTGACATTTTTCCAAAGGGGTTAACCCATGGTTTTGGTCCAAAAATGGCCATTTTTCCAACTTTTTTTTTTAGGCAACAAAGGGCAGGAAAATGTCTTTTACGATATTCTAGAACAAAAAAAACGCGTTTCAGGGCTATAAAAAGAATAAGTTCAAAAAGTCGAAAAATTGACACTTTCCCAAAGGGTTTAACCCATGAATTTGGTCAAAAAAGGGCCATTTTTCCAACTTATTTTTTTTAAGGGAAATGTAGGCCACGAAAATGTCTTTTACGATATTCTAGAACGAGAAAACGCCTTTCTAGGCTATAAAAACAAAAAGTCTAAAAAGTCGAAAAATTGACATTTTTCCAAAGGTTTTGGTCCAAAAATGGTCATTTTTCCAACTTTTTTTTTTTGGCAATATAGGCCAGGAAAATCTCTTTTATTAAATTCTAAAAAGAAAAAAAGCCTTTCTGGGCTATAAAAAGAAGAAGTTTAAAAAGTCGAAAAATTGACATTTTTCCAAAGGGGTTAACCCATGGTTTGGTCCAAAAATGGCCATTTTTCCAACTTTTTTTATTTTAGGCAAGATAGGCCAGGAAAATGTCTTTTACTAAATTCTAAAAAGAAAAAACGCCTTACTAGGCTATAAAAACAAGAAGTTTAAAAAGTCGAAAAATTGACATTTTTCCAAAGGGGTTAACCTATGGTTTTGGTCAAAAAATGGCAATTTTTCCTACTTTTTTTTTTTGGCAATATAGGCCAGCAAAATGTCTTTTAGGATATTCTACAACGTAAAAACGACTTTCTAGGCTTTAATAAACAAGAAGTTCAAAAAGTCCAAAAATTTACATTTTTCCAAAGGGGTTACCGCATGGTTTTGGTCCAAAAATGGCCATTTTTCCAATTTTTTTTTTAGGCAATATAGGCCGGGAAAATGTCTTTTACGATATTCTAAAAGGAAAAAACGCTTTTCTGGGCTATAAAATGAAGAAGTTCAAAAAGTCGAAAAATTGACATTTTTCCAAAGGGGTTAACCCATAGTTTTGGTCAAAAATGGCCATTTTTCCAACTTTTTTTTTAGCCAATATAGACCAAGAAGAGTCTTTCACGATACTCTAGAACGAGAAAACGCCTTTCTAGACTATAAAAACAAACACTTTAAACAGTCGAAAAATTAAAATTTTTTCAAAGGGGTTAACCCATGGTTTTGGTCCGAAAATGGCCATTTTTCCAACTTTTTTTTTGTTAAGGCAATATAGGCCAGGAAAATGTCTTTTACGTTATTCTACAAAAAAAACGCTTTTCTAGGCTATAAAAACAAGAAGTTCAAAAAGTCCAAAAATTGACATTTTTCCAAAGGGGTTAACCTATGGTTTTGGTCCAAAAATGGCCATTTTTTCCAATGTTTTTTCTAGGCAATATAGGCCAAGAAAATGTCTTATACTAAATTCTAAAAAGAAAAACCGCCTTTCTGGGCCATAAAAAGAAGAAGTTTAACAAGTCGAAAAATTGACATTTTTCCAAAGGGGGTTAACCAATGATTTTGGTCCAAAAATGACCATTTTTCCCACTTTTTTTTTTGGCAATATAGGCAGGGAAAATGTCTTTTACGATATTCTCAGACGAAAAAACGCCTTTCTAGGCTATAAAAACAAGAAGTTCAAAAAGTCGAAAGATTGACATTTTTCCATAGGGGTTAACCCATTTTTTTGGTCCAAAAACGGCCATTTTTCCAACTTTTTTTCTTAGGCAATATAGGCCAGGAAAATGTCTTTTACGATATTCTACAACGTAAAAACGCCTTTCTAGGCCATAAAAACAAGAAGTTTAAAAAGTCGAAAAATTGACATTTTTCCAAAGGGGTTAACCTATGGTTTTGGTCCAAAAATGGCCATTTTTCCAATGTTTTTTTTAAGCAGTATAGGCCAGGAAAATATCTTTTACTAAATTCTAAAAAGAAAAAAAGCCTTTCTGGGCTATAAAAAGAAGAAGTTTAAAAAGTCGAAAAATTGACATTTTTCCAAAGGGGTCAACCCATGGTTTTGGTCAAAAAATGGCCATTTTTCCAACTTTTTTTTTTAGGCAATATAGGCCACGAAAATGTCTTTTAGGATATTTTACAACGAAAAAACGACTTTCTAGGCTGTAAAAACAAGAAGTTTAAATACTGGAAAAATTCACATTTTTTCCAAAAGGGTTAACCCATGGTTTTGGTCCAAAAATGGCCAGCTTTTTCAAGTTTTTTTCTTTAGGCAATATAGGCCACGATAATATCTTTTACGCTATTTTGTACGAAAAAAAACGCCTTTCTAGGCCATAAAAACAAGAAGTTCAAAAAGTCGAAAAATTGACATTTTTCCCAAGGGGTTAACCCATGGTTTTGGTCCAAAATGGCCATTTTTCCAACTTTTTTTTTTAGGCAATATAGGCCTCGAAAATGTCTTTTACGATATTCTAAGACGAAAAAACGCCTTTCTATGCTATAAAAAAAAGAAGTTCAAAAAGTCGAAAAATTCACATTTCTCCAAAGGGGTTAACCCATAGTTTTGGTCCAAAAATGGCCATTTTTCCAACTTTTTTTTTTAGGCAATATAGGCCAGGAAAATGTCTTTTACTAAATTCTAAAAAGAAAAAACGCCTTTCTGGGCTATAAAAAGAAGAATTTTGAAAAGTGGTAAAAATGACATATTTCAAAAGGGGTTAACCCATGGTTTTGGTCAAAAAATGGCCATTTTCCAACTTTTTTTTTTAGGAAACAAAGGCCAGGAAACTGTATTTTACGATATTCTAGAACAAAAAAACGCCTTTCTAGGGTATAAAAACAAGAAGTTCAAAAAGTCGAAAAATTGACATTTCTCCAAAAGGGTTAACCCATGGTTTTGGTCCGAAATGGCCTTTTTTGCAACTTTTTTTTTGGCAATATAGGCCTCGATAATATCTTTTACGATATTCTACAACGTAAAAACGCCTTTCTAGGCTATAAAAACGAGAAGTTCAAAAAGTCCAAAAATTGACATTTTCCAAATTGGTTAACCTGTGGTCTTGGTCCAAAAATGGCCATTTTTCCAATTTTTTTTTGGGCAATATAGGCCAGGAATATGACTTTTGCGATATTCTAAAAGGAAAAAACGCCTTTCTGGGCTATAAAAAAAAAGAAGTTCAAAAAGTCGAAAAATTGACATTTTCCCAAAGGGTTTAACCCATGAATTTGGTCAAAAAAGGGCCATTTTTCCAACTTTTTTTTTTTTCAGGTAAAATATAGGCCACGAAAATGTCTTTTGCGATATTCTACAACGAAAAAAAGCTTTTCTGGGCTATAAAAAGAAGAGTTTCAAAAAGTCGAAAAATTGACATTTTCCCAAAGGTTAACCCATGGTTTTGGTCAAAAATGGCCATTTTTCCAACTTGTTTTTTAGGCAATATACGCGAAGAAAAACTCTTTTACGATATTCTAGAACGAGAAAGCGTCTTTCTAGACTATAAAAACAAAAAGTTTAAAAAGTCGAAAAATTAAAATTTTTCCAAAGGGGTTAACCCATGGTTTTGGTCCAAAAATGGCCATTTTTCCAACTTTTTTTTTGTTAAGGCAATATAGGCCAGGAAAATGTCTTTTAGGATATTCTACAACGTAAAAACGACTTTCTAGGCTTTAATAAACAAGAAGTTCAAAAAGTCCAAAAATTGACATTTTTCCAAAGGGGTTAACCCATGGTTTTTGTCCAAAAATGGCCATTTTTCCAATTTTTTTTTTAGGCAATATAGGCCAGGAAAATGTCTTTTACGATATTCTAAAAGGAAAAAACGCTTTTCTGGGCTATAAAATGAAGAAGTTTAAAAAGTCGAAAAATTGACATTTTCTTAAAGGTGTTAACCCATGGTTTTGGTCAAAAATGGCCATTTTTCCAACTTTTTTTTTAGCCGATATAGGCCAAGAAGAGTCTTTTACGATATTCTAGAACGAGAAAACGCCTTTCCAGACTATAAAAACAAAAAGTTTAAAAAGTCGAAAAATTGACATTTTTCTAAAGGGGTTAACCAATGGTTTTGGTCCAAAAAGGGTCATTTTTAGAGCTTTTTTTTAAGGCAATATAGGCCTGGAAAATGTCTTTTACAATATTCTACAGCTAAAAAACGCCTTTCTAGGCAGTAAAAACAACAGGTTCAAAAAGTCGAAAAATTGATATTTTTTCCAAAAGGGTTAACCCATGGTTTTGCTCCAAAAACAGCCATTTTTCCACCTTTTTTTTGGGAAATATAGGCCAGGAAAACGTCTTTTACGATATTCTAAAAGGATAAAACATAATTCTAGCCTATAAAAACAAGAAATTCAAAAAGTCGAAAAATTGACATTTTTCCAAAGGGGTTAACCGGTGGTTTTGGTCAAAAAATGGCCATTTCTAGGTTATAAAAACAAGAAGTTCAAAAAGTCGAAAAATTGACATTTTTTCCAAAGGGGTTAACGCATGGTTTTGGTCCAAAAATGGCCATTTTTCCAAGTTTTTTCTTTAGGCAATATAGGCCTCGAAAATGTCTTTACGATATTCTACAACGTAAAGACGCCTTTCTGGGCTATAACAAAAAGAAATTCAAAAAGTCCAAAAATTGACATTTTTCCAAAGGGGTTACCCTATGGTTTTGGTCCAAAAATGGCCATTTTTCCAATTTTTTTTTTTTAGGCAATATAGGACAGGAAAATGTCTTTTACGATATTCTAAAAGGAAAAAACGCCTTTCTGGGCTATAAAAAGAAGAAGTTCAACAGGTCGAAAAATTGACATTTTTCCAAAGGGGGTACCCTATGGTTTTGGTCCAAAAATGGCCATTTTTCCAATTTTTTTTTTTTAGGCAATATAGGACAGGAAAATGTCTTTTACGATATTCTAGAACAAGACAACGCCTTTCTAGGCTATAAAAACAAGAAGTTCAAAAAGTCGAAAAATTGACATTTTTCCAAACGGGTTAAGCCATGGTTTTGGTCCAAAAATGGCCATTTTTCCAACTTTTTTTTTTAGGCAACAAAGGCCAGGAAAATGTATTTTACGATATTCTAGAACAATAAAACGGCTTTCTAGGCTATAAAAACAAGAAGTTCAAAAAGTCGAAAAATTGACATTTTTCCAAAGGGGTTAAGGTGATTCCATAGTAAAAGAACCTAACATAGATTTTAGCTAAAACTTGGTACACTGATGTTACAAGTCAAGAAGATGATAAAAAGGTAATAAAAAGTGGGGGTCACCGTGCTCGTTTTGACGTCACAGTGCTGACAAATACGGCTATTTAGGACCCTTTTACAAAAACCGCGGGCAGCGCAAAACTAGACAAAAAGGAGAGATTTTTTCGATGATGCATGTGACATCATACAGAATTTGACTTTAATGTATTGTTTATCCACTTACGTACCAGAAAAATGCCTTTTAATGCCCTTGTTTTTACTTTACGCTCCAAAGTAGAATTAAATTGGACGCGCGCTTTTCGACCCGTGATGGCTCAATCCGTGCAATTTAGTAAAATTGCCAAAAAACTGATCATAGATTCGTGCCAATTTTTTTCTCATCGAAAGGAAGCACTGTCCTTATTAAAATCATGAAATAAAAAATGGGGGTCACCGTACTCGTTTTTGCGGTAGAGCTGCAGAAAGTGCGCACCAAACGCATTTTCTCCGATTTTTGAGAGAGGACTGGGGCGAGTTTCAAAATAGAATGTATGTGAAAGGGGGAAGAAAGTATTAAAAAATCCGTTTTTACAGAATTTACATCGAGATATCACATTTAGGACACAATGTGATAAAGAAAGTGTCTAAATGAAAATCAAAGTGAGTAAGCACAAGTTAAACATCCACTATCGAGGTTCTCCGAGAGGAGGTCGAACTCAGCAACACGCGTACTGCTTACGTTATGCACATTCCCAACACATTGAGTCTCACCTCGGCAAGAAACAACAGCAAGCAAAAATTCCAATAGCGTTTCTCTTCAGTCAACTTCATTTTAATAATAATACTTCACATGCTCTTTTTCCGGCGGCCATCTTGTTATGCGCAGTAAGAGATGCGCAGTGCAAAACTAGGGAATCACCTTAACCCATCGTTTTGGTCCGAAATGGCCTTTTTTGCAACTTTATTTTTGGCAATATAGGCCTCGATAATGTCTTTTACGATATTCTACCACGTAAAAACGCCTTTTTAGGCTATAAAAACGAGTTGTTCAAAAAGGCCAAAAATTGACATTTTCCAAATTGGTTAACCTATGGTCTTGGTCCAAAAATGGCCATTTTTCCAATTTTTTTTTTGGCAATATAGGCCAGGAATATGACTTTTCCGATATTCTAAAAGGAAAAAACGCCTTTCTGGGCTATAAAAAGAAGTTCAAACAGTCGAAAAATTGACATTTTCCCAAAGGGTTTAACCCATGAATTTGGTCAAAAAAGGGCCATTTTTCCAACTTTTTTTTTTCAGGGAAATATAGGCCACGAAAATGTCTTTTGCGATATTGTAGAACGAGAAAACGCCTTTCTAGACTATAAAAACAAAAAGTTTAAAAAGTCGAAAAATTAAAATTTTTCCAAAGGTGTTAACCCATGGTTTTGGTCCAAAAATGGCCATTTTTCCAACTTTTTTTTTGTTAAGGCAATATAGGCCAGGAAAATGTCTTTTACGTTATTCTAGAACAAAAAAAACGCTTTTCTAGCCTATAACAACACGAAGTTCAAAAAGTCGAAAAATTGACCTTTTTCCCAAAGGGGTTATCCCATAGTTTTGGTCAAAAAATGGCCATTTTTCCTACTTTTTCCTTTAGGCAATATAGGCCAGGAAAATGTCTTTTACGATATTCTAAGACGAAAAAACGCCTTTCTAGGCTATAAAAACAAGAAGTTCAAAAAGTCGAAAAATTGACATTTTTCCAAAGGGGTTAACCCTTGGTTTTGGTCCAAAAATGGCCATTTTTGCGACTTTCTTTTTTGGGAAATATAGGCGAGGAAAATGTCTTTTACGATATTCTAAAACGATAAAACATAATTCTAGGCTATAAAAACAAGAAGTTCAAAAAGTCGAAAAATTGACATGACATGGTTTTGGTCAAAAAAAGGCTATTTTTTCAACCCTTTTTTTTTAGGTAATATAGGGCACGAATATGTCTTCTAGGATAGTTTAAAACGAAAAAACACCTTTCCAGGCTATAAAAACCAGGAGTTTAAAAAGTCGAAAAATTGACATTTTTTCCAAAGGGCTTAACCCATGGTTTTGGTCCAAAAATGGCCATTTTTCCAACTTTTTATTTTAGGCAATATAGGCCTAGAAAACGTCTTTTACGATATTCTACAACGCAAAAACGCCTTTCTAGGCTATAAAAAGAAGAAGTTTAAAAAGTCGAAAAATTGACATTTCTCCAAAGAGGTTGACCCTTGGTTTTGGGAAAATGTCTTTTACTAAATTCTAAAAAGAAAAAACGCCTTTCTGGGCTATAAAAAGAAGAAATTTAAAAAGTCAAAAAATTGACAATTTTCAAAAGGGGTTAACCCACGGTTTTGGTCAAAAAATGGCCATTTTTCCAACTTTTTTTTTAGGGAATATAGGCCACGAAAATGTGTTCTACGATATTCTAGAACGAGAAAACGTGTTCTAGGCTATAAAAACAAGAAGTTCAAAAAGGCCCAAAATTTACATTTTTCCAAAGGGGTTAACCCATGGTTTTGGTCCAAAAAGGGCCATATTTGGATAGTTTTTCTTTAGACAATATTAGCCAGGAAAATGTCTTTTATGATATTCTAGAACAAAAAAACGCCTTTCTGGGCTATAAAAACAAGAAGTTCAAAAAGTCGAAAAATTCACATTTTTCCAAACGGGTTAACCCATAGTTTTGGTCCAAAAATGGCCATTTTTCCAATTTTTGTTTTAGGCAATATAAAAACAAAACATTCAAAAAGTCGAAAAATTGACATTTTTCCAAAGGGGTTAACCCATGGTTTTGGTCCAAAAATGGCCATTTTTCCAATTTTTGTTTTAGGCAAGATAGGCCAGGAAAATGTCTTTTACGATGTTCTGAAACGAAAAAACGCCTTTCTGGGCTATAAAATGAAGAAGTTCAAAAAGTCAAAAAATTGACATTTTCCCAAAGGTGTTAACCCATGGTTCTTTGTGAAAACTGGCCATTTTTCCAACTTTTGTTTTTAGGCAATGTAGGCCACCAAAAAGTCTATTAAGATATTCTAGAACGTAAAAACGCCTTTCTAGGCTATAAAAACAAGAAGTTCATGAAGTCCAAAAATTGACATTTTTCCAAAGGGGTTAACCTATGGTTTTGGTCCTAAAATGGCCATTTTTCCAATGGTTTTTTTAGGAAATATAGGCCAGGAAAATGTCTTTTACATTATTCTACAACAAAAAAACGCTTTTCTAGGCTATAAAAACAAGAAGTTAAAAGAGTCGAAAAAATGACATTTTTCGAAAGGGGTTAACCTATGGTTTTGGTCCAAAAATGGCCATTTTTCCAATGTTTTCTTTAGGCAATATAGCCGAGGAAAATGTCTTTTACTAAATTCTAAAAAGAAAACACGCCTTTCTGGGCTATAAAAAAAAGAAATTTAAAAAGTCGAAAAATTGACATTATTCCAAAGGGGTTAACCCACGGTTTTGGTCAAAAAATGGCTATTTTCTAGAATTTTTTTTTAGGCAATATAGGCCAGGAAAATGTCTTTTATGATATTCTAAGACGAAAAAACGCCTATCTAGGGTATAAAAACAAAAAGTTCAAAAAGTCGAAAAATTGACATTTTTCCCAAGGGGTTAACCCATGGTTTTGGTCCAAAAATGGCCATTTTTCCAACTTTTTTTTTTAGGCAATATAGGCCAGGAAAATGTCTTTTATAATATTCTAAGACGAAAAAACGCCTATCTAGGGTATAAAAACAAAAAATTCAAAAAGTCGAAAAATTGACATTTTTCCAAAGGGGTTAACCCATGGTTTTGGTCCAAAAATGGCCATTTTTTGCAGCTTTTTTTTTTGGGAAATACAGGGGAGGAAAATGTCTTTTACGATATTCTAAAAGGATAAACCATAATTCTAGGCTATAAAAACAAGAAGTTCAAAAAGTCGAAAAATTGAACTGACATGGTTTTGGTCAAATAAAGGCCATGTTGTCAACCTTCTTTTTTTAGGCAATATAGGGCACGAAAATATCTTTTACGATATTTTAGACCGAAAAAACGCCTTTCAAGGCGGTAAAAACAAGAAGTTGAAAAAGGCGAAAAATTGACATTTTTCCAAAGTGGTTAACCCATAATTTTGGCAAAAAAAGGCTTTTTTTCCAACTTTTTATTTTAGGCAATATAGGCCTAGAAAACGTCTTTTACGATATTCTACAATGCAAAAACGCCTTTCTAGGCTATAAAAACAAAACGTTCAAAAAGTCGAAAAATTGACATTTTTCCAAAGGGGTTAACCCATGGTTTTGGTCCAAAAATGGCCTTTTTTTCAATTTTTGTTTTAGGCAATATAGGCCAGGAAAATGTCTTTTACGTTATTCTACAACAAAAAAACGCTTTTCTAGGCTATAAAAACAAGAAGTTAAAAGAGTCGAAAAATTGACATTTTTCCAAAGGGGTTGACCTATGGTTTTGGTCCAAAAATGGCCATTTTTCCAATGTCTTTTTTAGGCAATATAGCCGAGGAAAATGTCTTTTACTAAATTCTAAAAAGAAAAAACGCCTTTCTGGGCTATAAAAAGAAGAAATTTAAAGAGTCGAAAAATTGACATTATTCCAAAGGGGTTAACCAACGGTTTTGGTCAAAAAATGGCTATTTTTTCAACTTTTCTTTTTAGGCAATATAGGCCAGGAAAATGTCTTTTATGATATTCTAAGACGAAAAAACGCCTATCTAGGGTATAAAAACAACAACTTCAAAAAGTCGAAAAATTGACATTTTTCCAAAGGGGTTAACCCATGGTTTTGTTCCAAAAATGGCCATTTTTCCAACTTTTTTTTTTACGCAATATAGGCCAGGAAAATGTCTTTTATGATATTCTAAGACGAAAAAACGCCTATCTAGGGTATAAAAACAAGAAGTTCAAACAGTCGAAAAATTGACATTTTTCCAAAGGGGTTAACCCATGGTTTTGGTCCAAAAATGGCCATTTTTTGCAGCTTTTGTTTTTGGGAAATACAGGGGAGGAAAATGTCTTTTACGATATTCTAAAAGGATAAACCATAATTCTAGGCTATAAAAACAAGAAGTTGAAAAATTCGAAAAATTGAACTGACATGGTTTTGGTCAAATAAAGGCCATGTTGTCAACCTTCTTTTTTTAGGCAATATAGGGCACGAAAATATCTCTTACGATATTTTAGACCGAAAAAACGCCTTTCAAGGCGGTAAAAACAAGAAGTTGAAAAAGGCGAAAAATTGACATTTTTCCAAAGTGGTTAACCCATAATTTTGGCAAAAAAAGGCTTTTTTACCAACCTTTTATTTTAGGCAATATAGGCCTCGAAAACGTCTTTTACGATATTCTACAATGCAAAAACGCCTTTCTAGGCTATAAAAACAAAACGTTCAAAAAGTCGAAAAATTGACATTTTTCCAAAGGGGTTAACCCATGGTTTTGGTCCAAAAATGGCCTTTTTTTCAATTTTTGTTTTAGGCAATATAGGCCATGAAAATGTCTTTTACGATGCTCTGAAACGAAAAAACGCCTTTCTGGGCTATAAAATGAAGAAGTTTAAAAAGTCAAAAAATTGACATTTTCCCAAAGGTGTTAACCCATGGTTTTTTGTGAAAACTGGCCATTTTTCCAACTTTTGTTTTTAGGCAATATAGGCCACCAAAAAGTCTATTAAGATATTCTAGAACGTAAAAACGCCTTTCTAGGCTATAAAAACAATAAGTTCATGAAGTCGAAAAATTGACATTTTTCCAAAGGGGTTAACCTATGGTTTTGGTCCTAAAATGGCCATTTTTTCAATGTTTCTTTTTAGGCAATATAGGCCAGGAAAATGTCTTTTACGTTATTCTACAACAAAAAAACGCTTTTCTAGGCTATAAAAACAAGAAGTTCAAAAAGTCGAAAAATTGACATTTTTCCTAAGGGGTTAACCTATGGTTTTGGTCCTAAAATGGCCATTTTTCAATTGTTTTTTTTAAGGCAATATAGCCGAGGAAAATCTCTTTTACTAAATTCTAAAAAAAAAAAGCGCCTTTCTCGGCTATAAAAAGAAGAAATTTAAAAAGTCGAAAAATTGACATTATTCCAAAGGGGTTAACCCACGGTTTTGGTCAAAAAATGGCTATTTTTTCAACTTTTTTTTTTAGGCAATATAGGCCAGGAAAATGTCTTTTATGATATTCTAAGACGAAGAAACGCCTATCTAGGGTATAAAAACAAAAAGTTCAAAAAGTCGAAAAATTGACATTTTTTCCAAGGGGTTAACCCATGGTTTTGGTCCAAAAATGGCCATTTTTCCAACTTTCTTTTTTAGGCAATATAGGCCAGGAAAATGTCTTTTATGATATTCTAAGACGAAAAAACGCCTATCTAGGGTATAAAAACAAAAAGTTCAAAAAGTGGAAAAATTGACATTTTTCCCAAGGGGTTAACCCATGGTTTTAGTCCAAAAAGGGTCATTTTTGGATTTTTTTTTTTAAGGCAATATAGGCCAGGAAAATGTCTATTACAATATTCTACAGCTAAAAATCGCCTTTCTAGGCTGTAAAAACAAGAGGTTCAAAAAGTCGAAAAATTGACATTTTTTCCTGAGGGGTTAACCCATGGTTTTGGTCCGAAAACGGCCATTTTTCCAACTTTATTTTTTGGGAAATATAAGCCAGGGAAACGTTTTTAACGATATTCTAAAAGGATAAAACATAATACAAGGCTATAAAAACAAGAAGTTAAAAAAGACGAAAAATTGACATTTTTCCAAAGGGCTTAACCCATGGTTTTCTCAGGTAAATTAAGGCATGGGCCTCAATTTGCCTTAATTTGCTCTCTTCAAAAGTGAGGGGGTGGTCTATATCTAAGAGCTTTAGATGAAGAGACATAAAACTTTGCCAGCTAACCACATTTTTAGTTTGTGTCAATTTTGTGCTTTAAAATTATGCAAATTAGGTCACGTGACCTCCATCGGCTGAAAAAGGTTGTTCTTCAAACGGCAACACTTTTTCGTGTATCTTCAATTATTTTACCGGTTGCATAATGTTAATGCCGTGTAATGTATCACTTCTGTGCTTGGCCTTTTTTGGATATTTAAAATCGAAGACGTTAAGATGGGATACAATTGCTTTGGGGGACTGGGTCTAGTTGAAAAAGCCGTTTATTTTCCAAAACAGTAAAAAATTCAAAGAAGGCCAAGCACAGTCTTGTAGATGCTTGCATTACACATTGTCCTAAACCAGTCCGGTTTAACAACTCGCAACAAAAAGTGTTGCCATTAAAGACTTTTTATTGTTTTCTGGCCGTGTGGAGTCACGTGACAACATTTGCATAATTGAACATCACCTAATTGACAGAAACAACACGTGTATGTATCTGGCAAAGTTTCATCTTTCTACTGCTAACGTGCTCAGAGATAGACCACCCCCCATCACTTTTCTACTGAATCATTGGGGACCCATGCCTTAATTTACCTGAGTTGGTCCGAAGTGGCCATTTTTCCTACTTTTTATTTTAGGCAATATAGGCCTAGAAAACGTCTTTTACGATATTCTACAACGCAAAAACTCCTTTCTAGGCTATAAAAAGAAGAAGTTTAAAAAGTCGGAAAATTGACATTTTTCCAAAGGTTTTAACCCATGGTTTTGGTCCAAAAATGGCCATTTTTCCTCCTTTTTCTTTTTCGGCAATATAGGCCAGGAAAATGTCTTTTACGATATTCTAAGACGAAAAAACGCCTTTCTAGGGTATAAAAACAAAAAGTTCAAAAAGTCCAAAAATTTACATTTTTCCCAAGGGGTTAACCCATGGTTTTGGTCCAAAGAGGGCCATTTTTAGATATTTTTTCTTTAGGCAATATAAGCCAGGAAAATGTCTTTTATGATATTCTAGAACAGAAAAACGCCTTTCTGGGCTTTAAAAGAAGAAGTTCAAAAAGTCGAAAAATTCACATTTTTCCAAAGGGGTTAACCCATAGTTTTGGTCCAAAAATGGCCATTTTTCCAACTTTTTTTTTTAGGCAATATAGGCCAGGAAAATGTCTTTTATGATATTCTAAGACGAAAAAACGCCTATCTAGGGTATAAAAACAAAAAGTTCAAAAAGTCGAAAAATTGACATTTTTCCTTAAGGGGTTAACCCATGGTTTTGGTCCAAAAATGGCCATTTTTCCAACTTTTGTTTTTAGGCAATATAGGCCACCAAAGAGTCTATAAAGATATTCTAGAAGGTAAAAACGCCTTTCTAGGCTATAAAAACAAGAAGTTCATGAAGTCGAAAAATTGACATTTTTCCAAAGGGGTTAACCCATGGTTTTGGTCCGAAAACGGCCATTTTTCCAACTTTTTTTTTTGGGAAATATAAGCCAGGGAAACTTCTTTAACGATATTCTAAAAGGATGAAACATAATACAAGGCTATAAAAACAAGAAGTTCAAAAGGTGGAAAAATTGACATCTTTTCCAAAGGGGTTAACTCATGGTTTTGGTCCTAAAATGGCCATTTTTCCAATTTTTTTATTTTTTATTTTTAGGCAATATAGGCCAGAAAAATGTCTCTTACGATATTCTAAAAGAAAAAAAACGCTTTTCTGGCCTATAAAAAGAAGAAGTTCAAAAAGTCGAAAAATTCACATTTTTCCGAAGGGGTTAACCGATGGTTTTGGCCCAAAAATGGATATTTTTCCAACTTTTTTTTTTTTATAAGGCAATATAGGCCAGGAAAATGTCTTCTACGTTATTCTACAACAAAAAAACGCTTTTCTAGGCTATAAAAACAAGAAGTTCAAAAAGTCGAAAAATTGACATTTTTCCTAAGGGGTTAACCTATGGTTCTGGTCCAAAAATGGCCATTTTTCGAATGTTTTTTTTAGGCAATATAGGCGAGGAAAATGTCTTTTACTAAATTCTAAAAAGAAAAAACGCCTTTCTGGGCTATAAAAAGGAGAAATTTAAAAAGACGAAAAATTGACATTATTCCAAAGGGGTTAACCCGCGGTTTTGGTCAAAAAATGGCTATTTTTTCAACTTTTTTTTTTAGGGAATATAGGCCACGAAAATGTCTTCTACGATATTCTAGAACGAGAAAACGTGTTCTAGGCTATAAAAACAAGAAGTTCAAAAAGTCCAAAAATTTACATTTTTCCCAAGGGGTTAACCCATGGTTTTGGTCCAAAAAGGGCCATTTTTGGATATTTTTTCTTTAGGCAATATAAGCCAGGAAAATGTCTTTTATGATATTCTAGAACGAGAAAAAGGCCTTTCTGGGCTTTAAAAGAAGAAGTTCAAAAAGTCGAAAAATTCACATTTTTCCAAACGGGTTAACCCATAGTTTTGGTCCAAAAATGGCCATTTTTCCAACTTTTTCTTTTAGGCAATATAGGCCAGGAAAATGTCTTTTATGATATTCTAAGACGAAAAAACGCCTATCTAAGATATAAAAACAAAAAGTTCAAAAAGTCGAAAAGTTGACATTTTTCTTAAGGGGTTAACCCTTGGTTTTGGTCCAAAAATGGCCATTTTTCCAGCTTTTTTTTTTGGGAAATACAGGGGAGGGAAATGTCTTTTACGATATTCTAAAAGGATTAACCATAATTCTAGGCTATAAAAACAAGAAGTTGAAAAAGTCGAAAAATTGAAATGACATGGTTTTGGTCAAATAAGGGGCATGTTGTCAACCTTCTTTTTTTAGGCAATATAGGGCACGAAAATATCTTTTACGATATTTGAGACCGAAAAAACTCCTTTCTAGGCTTTAAAAACAAAAAGTTGAAAAAGGCGAAAAATTAACCTTTTTCGAAAGGGGTTAACCCTTTATTTTGGTAAATAAAGGCCATTTTTCTAACTTTTTATTTTAGGCAATATAGGCCTAGAAAACGTCTTTTACGATATTCTACAATGCAAAAACGCCTTTAAGGCTATAAAAACTAAAAGTTCAAAAACTCGAAAAATTGACATTTTTCCCAAGGGGTTAACCCATGGTTTTGGTCCAAAAATGGCCATTTTTCCAACTTTTTTTTTAGGCAATATAGGCCAGGAAAATGTCTTTTATGATATTCTAAGACGAAAAAACGCCTATCTAGGGTATAAAAACAAAAAGTTCAAAAAGTCGAAAAATTGACATTTTTCCCAAAGGGTTAACCCATGGTTTTGGTCCGAAAACGGCCATTTTTCCAACTTTCTTTGGGGGGAAATATAAGCCAGGGAAACGTCTTTAACGATATTCTAAAAAGATAAAACATAATACAAGGCTATAAAAACAAGAAGTTCAAAAGGTGGAAAAATTGACATTTTTTCCAAAAGGAGTTAACCCATGGTTTTGGTCAAAAAATGGCCATTTTTCCAACTTTTTTTTTAAGGGAATATAGCCCACGAAAATGTCTTTTACGATATTCTAGAACAAGAAAACGCCTTTGTAGGCTGTAAAAACAAGAAGTTGAAAAAGTCGAAAAATTGACATTTTTCCAAAGGGGTTAAGCCATGGTTTTGGTCCAAAAATGGCCATTTTACAAACTTTTTTTTTTAGGCAACAAAGGCCAGGAAAATGTCTTTTACGATATTCTAGAACAAAAAAACGCCTTTCTAGGCTATAAAAACAAGAAGATCGAAAACTGGAAAAATTGCATTTTTCCAAAGGGGTTAACCTATGGTTTTTGGTCCAAAAAGGGTCATTTTTGGAACTTTTTTTTAAGGCAATATGGCCCAGGAAAATGTCTTTTACAATATTCTACAGCTAAAAAACGCCTTTCTAGGCTGTAAAAACAAGAGGTTCAAAAAGTCGAAAAATTGACATTTTTTCCAAAGGGGTTAACCCATGGTTTTGGTCCAAAAACGGCCATTTTTCCAACTTTTTTTTTTGGGAAAAATAGGCCAGGAAAACGTCTTTTTCGATATTCTAAAAGGATAAAACATAAATCTAAGCTATAAAAACAAGAAATTCAAAAAGTCGAAAAATTGACATTTTTCCAAAGGGGTTGACGCATGGTTTTGGTCCAAAAATGGCCATTTTTCCTACTTTTTTTTTGGCAATATAGGCCTCGAAAATGTTTTTAACAATATTCTACAACGTAAAAATGCCTTTCTAGGCTATAAAAACAAAAAGTTCAAAAAGTCCAAAAATTGACATTTTTCCAAAGGGGTTAACCTATGGTTTTGGTCCAAAAATGACCATTTTTCCAAATTTTTTTTTAGGCAATATAGGCCAGGAAGATGACTTTTACGATATTCTAAAAGGAGAAAACGCCTTTCTGGGCTATAAAAAGAAGAAGTTTAAAAAGTCGAATAATTGACATTTTCCCAAAGGGTTTAATCCATGGTTATGGTCAAAAAAGGGCCATTTTTCCAACTTTTTTTTTAAGGAAATATAGGCCACGAAAATGTCTTTTACGATATTCTAGAACAAGAAAACGCCTTTCTAGGCTATAAAAACAAAAAGTTCAAAAAGTCGAAAAATTGATATTTTTCCAAAGGGGTTGACCCATGGTTTTGGTCCAAAAATGGCCATTTTTCCAACTTTGTGTTTTTTAGGCAATATGTGACAGGAAAATGTCTTTTACGATATTCTAAAAGGATAAAATTCCTTACTGGGTCATAAAAAGGAGAAGCTTAAAAAGTCGAAAAATTGACATTTTTTCGAAGGGGTTAACTGATGGTTTTGGTCAAAAAATGGCGATTTTTTCAACTTTTTTTTTTAGGCAATATAGGGCAGGAAAATGTCTTTTACGATATTCTTGAACGAAAAAACGCCTTTCTAGGCTATAAAAAAAAGAAGTACGAAAATTCAAAAAATTGACATTTTTTCCAAAGGGGTTAACTCATTGTTTTGGTCCAAAAATGGCTATTTTTCCAACTTTTTTCTGAGGCAATATAGGCCACGAAAATGTCTTTTACAAAGTTCTTAAATGAAAAAACGCCTTTCTAGGCTATAAAAACTAGAAGTTCAAAAAGTCGAAAAATTGATATTTTCCCCCAAGTGGTTAACCCATGCTTTTGGTCGAGAAATGGCCATTTTTCCAACTTTTTTTCTTTCGGCAATATAGATCACGAAATTATCTTTTGCGATATTCTAGAAGAAAAAAAACGCCTTTCTATGCTATAAAAACAATAAGTTCAAAACGTCGAAAAATTGACATTTTGCCAAAGGGGTTAACGCATGAATTTGGTCCAAAAACGGCCATTTTTAAATCTTTTTTTTTAGGCAATATAGAACAGGCAAATGCCTTTTACGATATTCTACAACGAAAAAAGGCCTTTCTAGGCTAGAAAAACAAGAAGTTCAAAAAGTAAAAAAAAAAGTCATTTTTCCAATGGGGATAACCCATGGTTTTGGTCCAAAAATGGTCTTTTTTCCAATTTTTTTTTTAGGCAATATAGGCTAGGAAAATGTGTTTTACGATATTCTTAAAAAAAAGGGGCCTTTTTAGGCTATAAAATTAGAGAAGTTCAAAAAGTCCAAAAATTGACGTTTTTCCAAAGAAAATTCTAAAGGGCTATTTTTTCAACTTTTTTTTTTTAGGCAATGTTGGCCAGGAAAATGTATTTTACGATATCTTAGAACGAAACAACGCCTTTCTAGGCTATAAAAAGAGTGAATTGTGCAAAAAACAAACCCTCAAAGAATTCCAGATAAAATAACCCAAATCACTTCAGAAAATTTAAACATTTCAAAAGATATACCCTTAAAAGAGTAATTTTTTGTCAATTGTCTCAAAAAACCCACAAAAAGATGAAAATTTAAAGCAATTTACCCACAAAGAGTGAAAAATGTCAACGAATCATCCTAAAGAAAGGATAAATTTAGCCAAAAAGCTTAAAAAAGAAAATTTTAATCCATTTGCAACAAACTAAAATCTCAACAAGGCAAAAATTTTAAGCAATTCACCCTTGAAGGGTGAAAAATGAATACGAATCACCCTGACAGAAAGAAATAAAACTTGAACTGTCACCCTAACCCCAACACCAATCCCAACCCCAACACTAACCCTACCCCTAACCCTAACCCTAATTCCAACCCGAACCGCAACCCCAACACCAACCCTAACCCTAACCCTAACGCTAACCCAATCCTCAACCTGAACCCCAACCCCAACCCTAACCCTAACCCTAACCCTAACCCTAAACACCCTTTCATAGCAGTTAAATAGTCGCAAAATACGTCCAGAATTCCGCCCAGCTTGTTTTTGGATAGTTTTCAAGAGCCCAAACACGAAATTTTTATGATTCATCCTACACACTTTTGGTAACATTTTCTTCAAATCCTTTT
>CALNXI010004951.1:17500-19374 GCA_942486025.1 Porites evermanni | reverse complement strand
TGTGTTTGTTCAACCTGGGATTTATTCCTGTGCAATAGACTGCTTTCTAGAAGTGTCTACATATTTGTTTCTGCCAGTTTTATAGAAATTAAGTGCTCGAAGTCAATTTCCAGAGCTGTTGTTTGCTGCTGTGTCAGACTGTCAAAATCAGGGTGGAAACCCAATCCATTTTGCTGGTATATGAGAACCTGTTGGTCATATCTAAGAGATCATGCATTGTAGCTCGTTTCAGGCTAGGGATTGTAATACCAGTTTCAGTCAAATTTTTGAGGAGAAAACTTTTGGAAAACTAAATCCTGACGAAGTCAATCTCTTTGCAACACAGAGATTGTTTGAGAGTTATCAAAAATGTTAACCTCAACAGTAACATAATTATTTTTGACTTGGGTGTCACAGTCTGGATTGGAAAAGTTTAGGTAGGATAAAATTTCATGACCTTTGTATGTCTTGAGTATTCATACTCAGCCTCGAAAATTAAGGTGTGGTAATTGTAGATCTTTACAGATGAACCTTTGGCAACATCTGTAGTTAATTCAAAGTTCCTTTTCATTGAATTTGCTCCTGAAGCTTTGGCGGGCCTAATAAGGTGGGACAAGATTGAAGTTGGTAATTGTTGGTACAATTTGAAAAGTTTAGTTCGTTGTTATCTATCAGATTCTCATTTTACATGTAATATTGTCAATGACCAGAAATGGTTATACTTTGATAATCTCCTTCAAACTGTACGAGAATTTTCTAGCTTGGAATTAAAGTCATGCAAAGACACATTCCAGGTGGATGGTTTTTTTGCAGTATTTGAACTGAATGGTTACAGTAGTTGCACTAATAAAATTGAGATGCCAGTGAGTGAAGGCTATGAAATATTGTCTGAGAAATTTGACTCTTTCAGTGTTAACCACAAAAGTCCTCATGAGACTAAATTAGGAAGTAATGTTGGAGATGAGAGAAAGAATGCTATTTTTTCAACACAATTCCAAACCAATGCAGAAGTAAATGCCAGGCAGAAAACAAAACAAAAATTCCCCTACCACACAGAGAGAAAATAACTGGCAATGCAATTTTGCTTATCTGTGCAAATTAAGTTTGCTGTCATTAAGTTTCACAATCCCCCATAAGCAACAGTGCACTCTGTCATACAGTGTAGGTGTGCTGTTACCACCCCTGAAATCCCCCAAGCAAAAACCTTGCATGCCTCCCTCTAAAACAATAAATTATGATCACAGCAATTGCATGCATGTGGTATCTTTCTGGTATACTATCGTACTCAAAAAAGGCTACTAGTAATAATAATTGATCAACAAGATTATTGTTTTTGTTATAATATTGTTCTTCGTGGTGAAGGCCCTCTTAATATCTCCACCTCTCCTCCGGCACCACCTCCCAAAACAAACGGTCTATTCTCTGTCACATTTTTTCTATTTTGTGTGTTTCTTACACAATAAAATACAGTGTTAGAGATCCAGTAGAAAGTGCTGTGAGAAAAAGGGTAGTTCTTTCGGATGTTTTACTGCCCTTTTCTAATAGTAACCACCTGTTCTTTAAGAAATCCCCTTTCATCAATCATTTAAAAAATTATCTACTTCTCTTAACTATTAAAAGCTCATGCTCTAACATTGAATAACTCTAATATTTCGCTACTCTACGCTCCTTGTAATTCTCTCATGTGCACTAAAAGAAAAATCAGCAAACCTACTAACCTTATCTATGCGACATCATGCCAGAGGGTCTTCGAACAGAAGAAGACTGAGCCCTCGCAGCAACTTTACGTCGAGTTATAAAGCCTTCCAGCTATTAACACTTTAAACTGTGACTATAAGCTTTTTCTCCACGGAATTTCGCTCAGGATAGGCAATTTTGATTGATGACTTTGATGA
>CALNXI010004951.1:0-10000 GCA_942486025.1 Porites evermanni | reverse complement strand
AATGTTGCAGACATTACGTAATGTCCGTAACACAAATTCAATATCTATTTTCGTAGGAGAGTGCCAGTAGCTGGATATGATAATTTATGGCCTAATAATAGTGTAACGCAAAGCTAAGGCTAGACACACATACTTTTATGTTTATTGTCATCTTTTCTTAGATGTAAAAACTTTGTTTAAAATTTCCTTCCAAAATTTCCAAAATTAATGTGATGAGATTCAAATTCTCCGGATTTCATGCCTTAACTCGGAACTTCTCAACGCATTAGGCCTCTCATCTTTAAAACAACAAAGATTAATTAAAATCACACTGTCTATTTTTAATGCCGTCCACAATTCTTTAGCGCCCAAAAGTATACAAGACCCGATAGTTCATAGGAAGAACGTTAGCTACAATTTAAGAGGCGACTCTATCCGCTCGCTACCCAAGCCAAAGTCTACTACATATGGCTTGAACTCAGTCCGTTATATTGGTCCGAAACTCTAGAATTCAATTCCGAACATGTTTAGAAATATAACGGAATTTTAAGTCTTTTAAGAGATCCATTAGCCAAGTTGACCTAGTGCAATTTTTATAATTTCGACGCTTTTTTATTGAATTTAGTATTTATTTCGATATAAGATATACCGGTACTTATTAAGATTTTATTGTTATAATTTTAATTATGGAATATTCCATATCTAGTTTTTTAACTCTTAATTTTATTGTGTTTGTGGAATACCTGTAAATTAGCTGGCGTGCTTTCACAGACCCCGATTTCGGTTCCGTCTGTGAAAGCACACTATTATTGTAGCTAGTGTATTTTCACAATAAACTCTTATTGTATTGTATTGTATTAATATAACAGCCACATATTGCTTGAGCAGTGGCACAAAGACATTCAATGAAATATTTTTTAAAGTTATTATTGTAGGTTATCTTCTTGCAAAGGCAGTTGAGTGAAGCACTCAGTTTCTAGATACATGTTGTACTGTAGCACAAGGCCAATTAATTAGTTTTTTAAAGTTATTGTTATCTTCTTGCAAAGACAATCGAGCGGAACACTGAGTTAGTTATAGCCTATTACACCATTTTAGAAAAAAAAGATTTATTATCTAATTAAATCAGTTTTCTGCGAACATGCAAACAAAAAAGAAAAAAAAAATATAACAGCTACGTATTGTAAAAGCAATAGCACAAAGAGATCTAATTGGTTTTAATTTTTTTTAAAGTTAATGTTATCTTCATGCAAACACAGTTGAATGGGACACTAAGTTTCTCTGTTGCATATATCCTGTGCATCATTGTTACACAACGAATAACAATTATCGTTCTGATTAACACAATTTTCTTGCCACTTTGCAAACAAAAATTATATATAATAGCCATATTTTGCATAGGCAGTAGTTCCGTTTTTTTAGTTATACAATATTTTTACCAATTTTCAATTAAATAACTCTAGATATAGTAATATTGTCAATAAACGATATCCTTTAATAAACTTATTTGTAAACGAACTGCGACTTCGTCGATTTTCCATACTCTGTTCATTCCAAACTCCTATTGCCTTTTCCGCCTTTTCTAGCCTGGATTTCAGACGATTACTTCGACTCATTTTCCCCCTGAGAGAGTAAAAACAACTCAAAGTAATCGTCTCAAATTCAGTCTACACCTTTTCTGATCTGAGTTAAAAGACTATTACAACATAACAACAGTCAACACAGTCACGGGGGCAGCTGTAGTGACAACTATTACTAGTTATATCTATATGGTGTTTGATCTGAGCTTCACTCAAATTGTTAGGATCAAAATCAGGCAGGTCATGATATTCAGATATTTTCATAAGATTATGGTAAAGCTATTTTTACCATTACAGTGAAGTTTTAGCGAGGTACGAAAGGCTTGTTTAACAATAGTATCCTCGTTTTTACGCAGAAGATACAATACGTAATAAAGGATGTTTTTGTAAATATTAATAACTAATGACAATCGTCCTAATTCACTTCTACTTGCAACATTTGAAACTTTATTGCTTATTTCTAGGCAGCGCTTGCAAAATTTCAAGTGGGTTTTTTCAATTGGGGTATTGTCCCAAGCTTTAAAATCATGTTTTACATATACATCCCCAAAAATCGCTATTATATGATAATATTGGGGAAATCATCGCTTCAAATATTTTGCAAGCAAGAGAAGGTTTTAATTTGCTAAAGTTTGTGTGTTTTCTTAAACGAAAAAGAGCATGAAGAGCCTTTTCTTTCAAGTGTTCGAGTGAGATATTAAAATTGCCGGTTGAGGAGATACGGGTTCCTAAATATGTATATTCATGGACAATATCAATGGTTTCTTTACCTTTATGTAATTCTAGATTGGAGTTTTTCTTCGCTCCTTTTTGAAAGATCATAAGACTTTGGTCTTTTTGGAATTTATATCTAACATCCAAGAGTTGCAAAAAGAGGATAGTGTGTTGAGACAGTTCTGTAATCCTATTTTAGATCGTGATATAATAATTAAATCATCGGCATATAAAAGCGAATTTAATTTGGTGCCATTTGGAAGGATGATAGGGTCTGATAAAGTATTTTGAAATGCGGATGGTAACTCAGTAACGTATAAATTGAAAAGCAAGGGGCTTAAAATACAGCTCTGGCGTACGCCTCGTGAATAGCTAAAAGATGTTGTTTGACTCGTACCTATTTTCAATGCACACGAAGAGTTTGAATATCGGTTTTTGATTAACTTATAGAAACATCCCCCTACACCAATTTGTAATAATTTATATAAAAGTCTGTCATGCCAGACTGAGTCAAAAGTCAGCAAAACAAGCGTATACTTTTTCACCGTGATAGTGTGCGTACTTGTCTATAAGAGTTCGTAATGTTAGGAGGTGGTCTGATGTTCGATTTTTCGGTAAGAAGCCTATTTGAGACTTGTGGAGTATGTTCAGCGAAGTGACGTGTTCAAGAAGTCTTTGGTTTAAAATTGAGAAGAACAACTTTCCTAGACAACTAGAAACACAAATCCCGCGGTAATTTGATGGGTCATTTCTTACGCCAGATGTAAATATGGGAGTTACAAGACTGTTGAACCAATTTTTAGGCACTGTTCCTAAGTTAAGAACAGTATTAAAAAGTTTATGGTAAACTGGTAGCAGTGTTGGTAAGCTAGTTTTAATCATTTCGTTTCTTATTTTGTCGGAGTATGCAGATTTGTTATTCTTTAATTTTCTTGCTTCCTTGCTTATTTCAGCTTCTGTTATGAAGTAGTCTAGAGGTCGTGATTGCATTACGATATCTTCGCGTGTTCTAAACTCATTAACAACGTTCTGTTGGTCATAAGTAAGTGGCTTATTAGAATGCAGACACTGGAAATAATTCATCCAATTCTCTTCTGTAGTTGGTGGAGCGTCTTTGTATTTTGTAGAGTCATCCATTGATTTTAAGCAATTCCAAAATTTTTTAGTATCGAAATTGTACGTTATATCCTCTAATTCTGAAAGTTTATTGTTGGAATATTCATTTATTTTATGTCTCAGTAATTTCTTATACTGCTGTAAAACAATATGATATTTTTCACGTAGAGTGCATGGTATTTAATGGATCTCTGTGTTTTTCATTTGACAATTTACTTAATTCGTGTCTTTTTAAGCGACATTCCTTATCAAACCATTTTTAACTCGTGGGTACGCGCGAGCGTACCACGAGTTATTGCACGGACAGGGATATGCAAATGAGTCTCTCGCTCACTTGTAGTAGACGCACTTCGTAATTAATCGGGTCCGAACTCAAGAGCGCGAAGATCTATCGTTCCCAAGAAGCACGCGGTCGCCGAAGTTCGGTGGCATCAAATTCCTCACTGAGAGCGTGCATCGTGCGCTACAGCACGGTTAGAGGATAGAGGTCCTACCAAATTTAAGACTAGTACGATTCAAGAGCCTTTGACTCGTCCAGGCGTTAAACTTGACGAGATGAGCATTTGCTCTTCGACTCCTTCAACTTCGACGCTGGCTTGATCTCCTACCTTGTAGTAATGTAGTAGGTTTTGTGTATGAATGAATGTATGGTAAATAAAGGCACTTCTTCTTCTTCTTCTTCTTCTTAAGGACTCCCCAAGATCACGGGGGGAAATGGATGTGATTTTGAGCATAAGTTTTAAAATAACAGCGGAAATCGAGATAAGAAAACATAAGCTTATGTTTTGCGTCCTACTTCGCGGAGGAGTTGTGTCGGCTTTGTATCGCATATGTTCTTTCATTGCCATGAAATGCGTTTACATCGTTTTTTACTGTCAGTAGCCTGGTTTCAATTAGCCTTAATTTCATCCGATTGCTTCGAGTCGTTTTTTCAATCGGTTAGGTATGGCTCGATCGTTTGCCGGCGGAAGTTCCATGAAAAAGGCATTAAATTTGAAACTTTTCACCAAATCATGTGATCATCCTCAATGGCGTAGTGGCTATGTGAGGTCGGGTCAACCCAAAGGTACCGGGTTCAAATTCTGTTAAGACCTTCTTTTTCCCTTCTTCCTTCTTTTTTTTCTTTTTGGTTTTGTTTTGTTTGCTTATTTGTTTTGCTGTTTTTTTTGTTTTTTGTTTTGGTTTTAAATATACACCTAAAGTGCAATAAACAGCAAGAAAAGTATTGTGTTTCCAGAACAAGGATGGTATATTTATAATCTGAATTTCTATCATTTCCTAAAATTTACTGTGGGAAAACCAGAGGTGATAACTAATTGATTATTTTCTAAACAACGTACCCACGAGTTGACGATAGTCTTTCTTTGATTTATTTGAACGTGAATAGGTGCGCTTATGTCGTCTCGTCGTTCTTATCTTTAGGCACCGTGTTGCCGTTGTGATAAGAATATTTATACCTGTTCCGCGGAAGTGTTAACATTTTTAGCTGAATTGAAGTCACTTAAATATTCTTGAATTATCATTTGCAAATTTGGAGATTGAAGAGCTGCTTTGAATTGTGGTGTAGAGTCGCTTTCCCACATCGTGTTAAAGTATCACTCTCTGGTGAAGTATCTTGATTACGAATATCGGTGTCAGTACTTAACCAGGTCACCAGTGGACTATGATCCGATAAATACGTGGGCTCTTTAACAATAAAGTTTAGGATGTGTGAAAATAACGTTTGATCACATATGGCATAATCAACGACACTTATTCCAGCCTTTCCATGAAAAGTGGCTCTTCCTAAGGAGTCTCCACTAACCGGCTACCGTCAAGAAAGTCTCAGGGATAGGGTATATGACAATACATATTCGACAATAAAAATTCCATTTTACTTCCAATCACACACAAAGTGCGAGTCTTGTTAAAGGTCACACAAGGTGTATATCCGGCAGTGTAATATAAGGAGAAAAACAGGAAGTCTAAGATCAACTTCCTCACTGGAAGATTCCATCAGTCTAAAGAATTTGTTATAAGAGCTCTAGTTTGCGAGTCTTTTATTATTTCTTTCGAGAAATATTATTAACTTGATATTAGATTTAATGTGACTCCTCATATGCTTCATTAGTTTTCAAATTTTTCCTGATTTGCTACATTTTTAAAGCTATTTCTGGAAGCACTTACTGTACGTTCCTTTTGTCGACGTAATTTGATCAAAGTGAAACTGAAAGCTAAATTACAAAAGGGAAAAATCCCTTCAACTTTTTCGAGCTTGGTAGAAGGGTTGATTGTTGCTTGGTAAGTTTTGTGCAAGTCCTGTTATTTTTGTGAAGGAAAATGCAATTGACTTTTAACTTATTTTTGTCTTACAAAATATAATTTCCTCTTAGACCCTTACGTCGGGACAAATCAAGTGAAACAGCAAGACTACTTGGGAATTTATGACTAAGGTAGGCATTGCATGAGCTAAAGTTATTGACTTTTAACTTATTTTTGTCTTACAAAATATAATTTCCTCTTAGACCCTTACGTCGGGACAAATCAAGTGAAACAGCAAGACTACTTGGGAATTTATGACTAAGGTAGGCATTGCATGAGCTAAAGTTAAGCTAGAACTTCAAGGTTCCTTTACCTTAGAAATGCATGTGGTTCTTAATCTCCAGGGTTAAACGTTTGTCAAAGTATGTTAGTCCGTGTTGTCTATGATCTTTCAGATCGCAGAGAACTTTTTCAGCGAGATTACCCGTCATGCAGGATTTCCTCTCAGCCATTTCACTGATTTATTATGCATACATGGTTATCATCCCACTCTGTATATAATTAAACCTCCATTAAGTGGCCACCTATTAAGCAGCCATTCTCCATTAAGCGGCCAGTAATCAATGTCCCGAAATAATCGTAGAAAAGAATGGGAAATTAAACCTCTATTGAGCGGCCACTTCTATTATACAGTTGAACCATCAAGCGGCCATCCTCACATTAAGCGGCCAGTAATCATGAGTAATCAATGCCCCCGAAAATTCTCAAGCGCATAGCAATCATGGCTATTTTATCGTCGGTCACATCCTTATTAAATAACCAGACTTCGAATAAACACTTCGAACTTACAGGCAGTTTCAGACCAACTGTTCGGAAGTCAGCCCAGCGCGGTCATTGCATGCGTGCTGAACAAGAATGTTGTATCATGACACACTAGAAACAATAGAAAACTCCCAAAGCACAAAGTCAGCCAAAACGCTAAAAATCTTCAATGTTTACTCAAGTTTGGGCTTATAGAAGATAATGTCACAGTTTTTCAATGATCATGAAATTTAGAATTCGGGTAGTCAGTTAATCAATTGTGGCCCTAAAAAAAATTTGAAGGAAAAAAAACTACGAATTTTTAAGAACATGCTATTTTCGTGAGAAGGACTCTTAAACGCTGACAAACGTCAACAACTAGCTAAAACTATAATTTGTAAATGTTTGCATTGCTCGAAATCGCGCGCATTTACAAGGCCCTAAAGTTTTTTGCTGGCTTGCAAGGACCCATCTGTTATAAAGATCCCCAAAATAAAGGGATAAATCTGATAGTTTATTAGATATAATCGTGTAAAGTTGGCTTTTCATTTTCGCATAAATTATGACCGAAATTTGAAAACCGCTGAATTTCTCGCATTGGGTCTTCGCGATTTTGGTGAAAGTCAGTGTTCAACGCAAGGCACTAATACGCACTATATGTTGCCGAGAGATTTTCACGAAAAAATACCGGCAACAGCAGAATTTCGACTCAGACCCCAAAGAGGCGTGGCACTATAACCACGTGACATTTACTCCGATTGCCAAAAATTTTATGCTATATCGTAGATTGATCTATATGTTATTCATACTATATGTTAGACTTACGATCAAAGTAAAGGTGGGCATACCAGCGAGCTTCAAAGTAGAATGGTACCCTCACAAAATAACTGGGTAGAGTCACCTTAAGTTTCCTTTTTCCCGCCGAAACTGACGTTCTCGTTCCAGTCTTTTCCCAGTCAACAGACGTCGTCGTCATGAAATTCGTCGTGTTCTTATGTTCCCCATTACCGGTTCGTCGTCGCTAGAGTTGCTAATGTCGTACCTAGGAAAGAAATTATAAGAAATTGTTGACCCTTTTCGTCGGGACAAATCAAGCGAACGATCAAAACTACTTGGGAATTTCTAACTAAGGTGGGCATTGTATTAGCTGAAGCTACACTAAAACTCCAAGGTTTCTTTACCGTAAAAATGCAAATGGAGCTCCACGCGCACGAGCGTAGCCCCATACTTAATATAAAAAAAAGTGTGGTAATCTACTTGCCCCAGCTGTTACCCGAGAAGTTTTGGTAATCACGTAACCGTACGCTCGCCCGTTCCACGGGCATACCAATGTGAAATAACTGAATCAACAGGTAATATATATATTTACCCAGGTCTAAAAGCGAAGCTTTGGTTAATAATAGTTATAAACAAAAAAAATTAAATCGCGTAATGTTCAACGGGGACGGCAATGAAAATGGCATCAAGATCAATAGATCTAACAAGAATCGCCAAAAGGTGATTTTTACTGTGCTGCCAATTTAATTTTCCTGGGGGAGTGGGTGGCTGCACACTTAGGCCACCAGGCTTGTCGCTGACCATTGCGTGACGTAGCATCTCATTTGAGAGTTTAAAAACAGTTACTCATTTGAACATTGCACCCTTTTGGAAGACTTTCGTAACAAGGAAAATGAGTACCATTTTTAAGTCGGGGCAGTATAGTACCTTTTCAAATTCCACCATTATGAATAAAAATAAGGAAGTGAGCCATTGATTTTAAGCAGGAAACAGTCCCTCTGCTCCCCAAAATATAGTGTGACTACAACTTGACTTAACCGGAAATTTAAAAAACTATTGTCGTTACGGGTCAAAACGCCGTTAATATAAACAAGTAGTACATTTCTCAATTCTGGTTCTTAAAGCTAACAAAGCAAATTAAATTGAAATTTTGTTTTTGTCTGATATTGCGTTATGAAGCCTTTGTAACTGTCCTAGTGAACAGATATAATATTTGTTTGACGTGGTGATCTACCGTGAGCATATTCGCCAGGACATTCCTTTCCTTTAAGGAATGGTTTTTCACACTCAAAGCAAGAATCGTAATAAGATAAAAAGAGACATTGGCTGTCACATCTACTTTATGGAAGATAATTTATTGTATGCAATTCCTAAGTTGTGCGCCATGTGTAGTTCATGTTACTAAAGTTGTTAGTACAAGTCGTATATTCTAGCATAGTGCACACAGCGAGCATAGAGATCAGAAAATGCCGCGTAAAGTGGTCGCTTACAAGAGCTTAAAAACAATGAAAAATCAGTTAACTTTCAGGCCCAAAAAGTGGTTGCGGTCGCTTACGGCAGGTGGTCGTTTACTAGAGGCTCCAACTATAAGGCTTTTACTGGGAAAGTTTTGGTGTTTAGGATAGGCCGTCTCTTACGGAAGGTGGTCGCGTCTATTTTCTTCTTCCCCCACCCCTACCCACTTGCGCTAGCGGTCAATAAATCCCCCGCGATTTATATTTTTTATAGCCTGTGTACAGACTCCCCTCCGGCCTCAATAACAATCGGAAATCGGGTTCATTTTCCGAGTTTTTACTGAGGTGGGGGTCTGTGCACAGGCTATATTTCTTATCACCCGCGCTAGACAGACTTTGAAGAGAAAATGGAGGGTCTGTGAACAGACTAAAAATAATTATGTTTTCACCTTACTGTTACTACCCTGCGAGTAGGGATTTCTCTCTTGCATGGCTTTTAGCGTTTACGAAGTCAATGGCGTGGCTTGTGTGTCGTATAGTTGGTTTGTTTACCCCCGGTCATGCCCCGTGAGAAACCTCTGCAGCAAGCCGCTTGGGATTTCCGTTGAGCATGCGCCAGATTAATAATTCGTTGCTATAGAGTAGTAACTAGTAATAGTTGACACTACAGCTTCCCCCGTTCTGTATATTGTCGGTGAAAGGTATTCTTGCTCGTTGTGTAGCTCTTTGAAATATACCGATTCATAATGAAGATTTTCAAACATATTCCTTACAATAGGTGAGATAAATAGAGGAAGCGCAAGGTTTGATGCACAGTTTCAGCTCGATTTACACAGCTTTGATAAAATAATAATAATGATAATAATAATAACATGTTTAAACAGGATGACCTTTTCAGTTATAAAAACTGCTATCAATATGGGTCCTGATCATAAACATTCTCACTTTCGAGAAATGAAAATTAGACGAGAGGTACTTACCTTGAAGTGTAATTGAAGTTCTCTTAAGATATGTGGAGCATTATGGGATAATTATGCATACTTCCTACCTACTTACTGGTCGGCGGTCACGTTTCAAAGAAGCTATTCAAATGCAAATCAGCAGTGATATAAACCCCAGGAGGCGGCGTGATAACCAGTTCTTCCTGGAGGGCAAATATGATAGGCCAAGGTCCTCAAGAGAACCAAGGAAAAGTAAAAAGAGACAGGGTTGGGAAGCATTATCCCATAATGCTCCACATATCTTAAGAGAACTTCAATTACACTTCAAGGTAAGTACCTCTCGTCTAATTTTCATTTCTCTTTCGATATGCTCCGCATTATGGAATAATTATGCGAT
>CALNXI010004950.1:0-12359 GCA_942486025.1 Porites evermanni | reverse complement strand
AAAAGTTTATCTGTATGCGAGTAGATAGAAAGAAAAAAAAAAAAAAAAGCTTTTGTTGTTTTTGTGGGTGCGGTGGGTGGAGGAGGCTTGTACTCACTTATAAACGCTATATAGGTATGTGAGTCGCGAAAGGGTATGGTTTTTCAGCCGTGTTGGTTTGAAATAGGGTATCAATTGCGACCCTTTTGGTCTGAAATAGGGTATGGTTTGTGCACTCTAGTCTTGAATTGGGTACATATGTATGTTTTTTAGAAGAAGCTACTTCTTCATCATTTGGCGATAAGATCATTTTTAACTGTGTACGTGTCATAACAGCTTGTCATGCCCTCTGGTCACGTGTTGGGCTCCAGGGCTTCAGGTCTGAAATAGGGTAGCCTTTTTTTATTGCATGATGTCCTGTGAACAGGTGGCAAGAGGTGTTCTTATAGAAATCATTATTTTTCAGCAGCCATTGCTACTTTTGAGATATACATGTAGGGCTGAAAGTTAACAGTTTTTCTTATTTTATATGCTCTTTCAGTTCCTGCTAAAATCATTTTTTCCAAAAAGTATACAGAATGTTGATCACATGAGGAACTATTCCAAAAGGCCTATTGAACTTTTTACAGGTCATTATGCCACTCCAGTTTTATTTCAAAATTTTTGTTATGTAAAATAAGGGACATCGGAAGGACTTTGCCTTCAAATAAATGAACTAAAATGGGTTCCCAGTTTCCATTTTCGTTCAAGTTTTATTTGCCGTACAAGCTCTTTATTTGCCATAATTATAAACTCTCATATTACGCTTGGGTCACCTGTGGTCCAATGGGCAACCATATTCTGCAATTTGGTTGTCACTCTTAAAATCTGCTTGTCTCATACATACATGTAGTGGACAATTGCAAATTTTGGACCCTGTAATGAATGCACATCTTTCACTGGCCTTTTTAAGACTTAACATTTTTTAATGTTACATGTTTTATTTGCAGGCAGCTTTCCAGTCTTCCCCAGTCATGACTCCATCTCCTGGTCGCAGTGGGGCAAGGTTTTTTATTTCCAAAAACAAGAAGTTTTATGTCAAAACCATAGAAAGTGAAGATATCGAGAGACTGCACAATATACTTCCGCAGTATCACCATGTAAGTTGTGTTACTTTATTTTCTATTTTGCAGACTTAAAGTCAGGTGAAAAGATCTTCCGTAAGAGCCTTGAACTCTGATCTCGTTGAAACTACAATAAGAGTCTTAAACTCTCTCCATAGCCTCTGAATTTTGGTGTCACAGCAATTTGGACCAGCATCAGTCTTAAAGTTTTGTTTATATGGATCTGATCATTTCAGCAACTCAAAGATAATGTCTCATCGTTTTGTACCTCAGTAAAAGCTCACGCGTCATCATTTCAGTTCAGCTGAGTTTTGCCCCTGGAAATTATCAACACCAGAAAGGACTTTTACAATGTGTCCAAGTTTACCCTGGGGTCAATTTAATAAAACTTTTACAAGCGTAGTTCACAAGTATATAGCCCTTGTTTTACAGTCTGAAAACAATATAGTAGCTACAGTGAAAGGTTTGAACCCAGGAGTCATTTCAAAAGTAGGTTGAGTTTGATCGTCCCGGGTGAAAGTAGTCCTGAATAGGACTGTTGTTGTTGACAGTGACTGACGTTTCGACAACCTGTGCGGTAGTCATCTTCAGAGTCAAAGTGAGTTGTATCACGTCAGTTGATGGTATAATACTCTGGTTATTGATCTGATTGGTCAATTATGTTGCAATGTTATTGGTTGTCTGTCAGCTACACCAAATTACTCTTGTAAAAGTTTTATTAAATTGACCCCTGGCCTTGACAGAGAGGGATGATTGTGATAGATTAATTCTTTTTAGGATACCAAACTTTGTGTATTCATTTTTTCCCAGTATATTGTTGAAAAACATGCGAAGACGCTTCTACCTCAGTACTTGGGTGTGTATCGGATTACAGTAGACAACAAGGAAACTTACCTTCTAGTAATGAAGAGTGTGTTTAGTACGAAGTTCAAGATTCATAAAAAGTATGACTTAAAAGGCTCCACAGTGGACAGGCAAGCGAGCAGCAAAGAGAAGGTTTGATATTATTGCACTTTAAGACTTACAAACTGTTTTGAGATACATGTATTGCACCTTTCTCATAAATTCTTCTGGGGTCACACTCAACCACTGGTCATTATTTATCCATGGAAAAATTTGTTGCAATAGCCTTTAGTTTCTTGATAAGTCCTTGTCCAGTTTCTGTGTCAGTATTGCATTGTCTTTTTGAAGCATCAAATTACATGTACATGTAAATGCTTTGGAGTTCCGAAGTTACAAGTGTACGGTACTGGAAGTACATGTATGTCTGTTTATGTCTAATTATCTTGAAACAGAAACAAGGAAAATTCAGCTTTTGCTCCCCCACCTCCTCCTTGCAATTTTATGCCACTGTTTAAGCTACTTGTAAGAAACAACAAACACTCCAACTTTGAATGGAATGGAGGGGAAGGGGTGTGGATTGTTCTGTTCTCCAAAGTGTCCCATTTAGCAATAATTATTGTCTCAATTATTATATAGTTGCTGATTGTAGTAGTAATGTTTTAAAAAGCCTATCTTTGAGTATTCTTACAGACATTCTAACCATTCTGTAGTTTAAAGAAAAATGCAGTATAATTACAATTATTTTATTTGTCTTGAATTTTGTGAACAGCTGTTTGTTCCCTCACCCCGTTTAATAAACCAAAACATGTACACGTATATTTAGCTTTATTTTGGTTGTCAATATTCTTAATTGCCTTATATATCTTGCCTGTTTTGTGCATTTACATTAAAACAATAAACCAAGATTGGTTGGAATTAACTATCATTTATGTTTTAAAAATACAATGTGTGTTTCATTTTTGTGAGTTATGCACTGAACGCTTAAAATTTTGTAACATTTTTAGACGAAGGAAAATCCTACTTTAAAGGACAATGATTTCACAAAAGACAATGCAAAGATTCATATTGGTGATGAAGTCAAGAAGGACGTGCTTCAAAGAATTAAGGATGATGTTGAGGTAAGTTTTTAAAGCATTAATTTTGTTCATGTATGTAGATAGACGTGGTTATTTACCATCCAATGTGTCAAACCACATTCAATCTGGTACAACTTGTATCAATTTTGTTTCTGATTTTCATTTCAATCCTTTTTTTAAATACATGTAGACTGTTTCCTTATCAATTTTATTCGTTTTTTGAAAGAGGACTAGCAAGCAGCAATTGTCAGCTTACTCTGATGTCACTTGATTTAGTTGTGAAGATAGCTGTCCTTTTGTACAGACAACAGCATTACTTGACCCCTGAGCATTCTCTTTTGTTTGTTCTTTTGGGAAGTAACATCATAGTAGAGTCAATGCCCCAGTTCGTCAAAACGTTGATTAATGCTTTCCACTGGATGCAGTGTATGTTATCTCTATCTAGTGGATAATGCACAGTGATACCACTGTCCAACATTTGAATAACCGGGAGTAAAAACATCTCACATAAACTGATCTTTCTGAAGTTTTTAAGTGTCTTGGTAGGCTTTAATGTAGCCATGCCATTTGGTATACAGTGTACATTATTGATCACTTGAGATATACCACAACATACCTGCTCTTTGTTTGTCACCCCAAAATTTGGCATAAGCATTGTCTTCAGTTTCTCGTGGGAGTTAAAATGGCCCCAAGAGAAACTGAAAGCAATGCTTATGCCAAATTTTGGGGTGACAAACAAAGAGCATTATGGTATGTTGTGGTATTTTCTGGAGTGGTCAATTGTTCAAGTTTATATGTACATATAGGTGCACAGTCATCTCTGACCTGTACTGCTGTAATCATTTGATTCTACAGTTTTTGACAAGTTTAAACATAATGGACTATAGCCTGCTAGTAGGTATCCATGATATGGACCTTGCAGAGTCTGGAGATGATGTTGTTGACATCCTTGGCCTTGAAAGTAATGACGACAGTGATCCGGAGTCTCCCCGCGAGGCAGACTCCCCTCCGGAATCTGACTCTCCTATTGAGGGTGATATGCTCACTGAAACTCCGCCCACCACTCCTCCTGCTCATGTTAATGGTGCACGAGAGAGGAATATTAGTTTTGGCAGCGTTGAACTTGATGAAGAGGATGGAGATGATACAGAAGGATTTATTAGTGTGGATGGTGAGTTATTTATTTCTTTCAATTTTTTCACAACTTTGTGGAGCTATATCTCCGTTAGTTTTCAGCGAAAGATTTTCGCTTACCGGCCCCAGTCAATAGTTGATTAAACCATGGAAGGGTCTGTTACCAGGGAGCTTAAGCAATGATGACGGCAACATCATCGAGAATGTCCAAAAAGCAATAGGTTTAGATAGGCAAAACAATAACTTTACATGTATACCATGCTTTCTTGTACATTTCTTTGCCATCACTGCACAACTATGATGTGAAAATGCCTAATTTCACATTTTGTAGAGGATGTGACCAGTAGACAATCACTTTCGTTTTCTCTTCTTAAACTTCAATAAAGTTTTTTTTTTTCCAGAAAAAATTTCCAACATATTTTGAAGAATTAAGGTCGCTGAACACGGTTTTGGCAGTTTGTGAGTATATGTCATTTACCAAATCATGGCAAGAGAAAGGTTGCTTTGAAATGTTTGTTTGTCTAATTTAAAACACATGCCGTCACTTTAGTTACCCCTGACCACCCGCAAAACTGTGTTCAGCCACCTTAAACAAGATGGAGTAAGCGCAGTAAAGTTTGAAGCAGCCCAAATTCACTTTTCAAATGATGTTTTCGTAGCCATTGCCGTCATTGTGCCCTAAGCTCCCTATGAGGCTTGTGTATTGCCGTTGTGTTTCACTCGAAAATATAGTAATTTACCCACCACGCTGCTATGCCTAATCACGCCTCAAGCAACTAATTTTAGCCCATTAACGCATCATGGTGATAATTTGGAACCCGTTCACGTCGTGGAAAACCCCTTCGCCACCCTGGTTAATGGGATAAAGTCTATTTATCAAGTTGGAATAGTGTTGACTGAACTCATTATTTTCCAGAGAACAGACGAGAGTTATATTATCTTGGAATAATAGATGTGCTGACGTTTTATGGTGCAGGAAAAAAGGCAGCTCATGCCGCAAAAACAGTCAAACACGGGGTGAGTGATAGTTGTTACAAGTTGATAAAGCTCATACTGTACTGATATTTCAGTGTTAACTAACACATTAAAAACTTTAGATACTTATCTATCTCTGACCTAGCCTGTGTCGCAGATGGAATTTAACCTTGGTAATGTCTGCAAAGCAGTGCCATTATCTTTGTTCTGGGCCCTCAACAGACTCAACAAATTACCAGAAGTGCATTTCGAATTTTCTTTTATCTTGATTGGCAAACCGGGCCAATCATGGCCCATACTCAAATCCTGGTACAAGCCTGGAACAAGGATATCGGCACTTCTTCCCAGACAGACTTAACCAGAGGTAGTATTGTCTGTGACGCAGGTTATCTCTGACAATGGGATGTGGGTTGAGGTTAACTGGTTGTTGTTTGCAGCTTCCACGTGAAGATGGAACATGTGTTGTGGTGCTGCCACAATGGATTTTTGGTGATGTCGTGTTATTGCATTTTAAGTGAAAACGTATCCAAAAACATTTTAAAATTTTCGTTGATGAGACAAAATCATGTATCAGAAGAATAAGAGGACATTGGTATATTAGCTTGGAACTTACTGCAAGAGCATTTGGCTTTATAGTATTTATTTGAACAACGTGCCAGGTTTATTATTGCAGTACTTACTCTAAAAAGTGCTGCATAATTTTGAAGCCTTTTATGTTTGCTCATATTTGTTATGACAATGTAGTTCTCTAATAAAAAATACTTCAAGTAACAACTATTAGTTAATGCAAAATAAACCATTGCAGAAAGAAATTGAGAGGGATAAAATGATGGCATAAAATTTTAAATTATTGTTTTAAACACTTAAACTTGTTTTATTTAATCTTTAAGTTAAGTAACTAGGTTGCATAACACTCTTCTTTTGGCAAGTAAACAGCTTCTAAACGTTAAGATAATATTGACACAAAATGCAGGCTATTTTTTTCAAATGGCCCTTTGAATGATGTTTTTATTTGCTGGGTTCAAGCCAGTGTCATGATCAATGACATTCCATGCCTTAGATTGCCGCAGTTCAGTGGCGGGTTGTGAGCGTCAGGCAAACAGCGGCAAATCAAGAGCATCGTGAAAACTTGGCCAGGCTAACATCTCCTTGGGTAACTTGATGTCTTTCCAAATTTTACTAACTTTAATAACTTCTTTGCACCTTTATTGACAGTACACTTAATTCTTCACTCTTTCCTTTGCTTAAGGATTCTTTTCATGGTATACTCAGTAACACATTTAACTTTTACTGTTCCACCTGTCTATGAACAAAAACTATTCAATAAAACTATTCAATTACAGAATTAAAATTCTGAGTTCAGCACTTAATGGCATAACTACACTAAATTTCATTTTAATCCAGTGATAATCAGATTTAATAAATAAAATGATGATGTAGTGTTAGCTTTTCAATATTCCATCTGTATAATATCTTTAATTTGTATAGGCACAAAGATAAATGATTTCTTAATGTTACTGACATTGTGCATTAGTGGTCCAGTTCTTGTCCACTCTTTTTGTCTCTTGTGGTTCAATTTTCATACTTGGTTAATTTTTTCCCTTTAGTTCTTGAAATCCCATTATCATGATACAATGAACATGACCATACCCAAGAACAATAGGAAGATAAATAACTATAATTTATTTAGTCACACCAGGTCAAGCATACTCCCCCCGCCAAAATTTTGAAAAAAATGAATCTATTAGTCATTGCCTCAGCTCCACAACTTCCCAGTATTCAGTCAGATTGAATTTTACAATAACTGAGTAAATCCTTGAGCGCTGATTGGTCGAGAGCTAAGGTCTATGAGAGTATAGACCATGGGAATGACGTGACATGTGACATGTGACACGTGACATGTGACATGTGACGTGACACCTAGTGCCGGTTGTTTTGTTTTTGGTAAAAAAAATAAATAAAAAAAACAAATCGACCACAATTTTCCATGGTCTACACTCTTATAAACCATAGAAATGACGTCATAAAATGTTCAAAACTTTGCAGTGAAACCACTTGGCTGCGGCTCGTGGTTCCACTTGAGTTTTGAACATTTTTTGACATAATTTCTATGGTCTATAAGAGTGTTAGACCATGGAAAATTTTGGGGTCGGTTTGTTAAATATCACAATTCTTTGAATGGATAATATTGCTTTAAGTCGTCTGGTGTAAAAAAAAAAAACAAGAGTTTTTTGAAAAAAAAAATACATAAAGACAAGACACTGACTCTTCCAAGTTGTTTCTGGACAGAATTAGTAACAATCAGTAGACAGTTGGCTCAGTCAGCATTAGTATGCCAGCATCTGTATGCAACTGTGTGTAATTATTATAATATGCATAGTGTATAGTAGTGTAGTACAGTGTAGTGTGTTTTGTCACTGCCATACAGTCAATCTACGTACTTATTTTAAATATTGTGAGAATGCTGTACTTCATCGTTTTCTCCTCTTATTTTGTAGGCGGGAGCTGAGATCTCTACAGTAAAACCAGAGAATTATGCAAAGAGATTTTTGGAGTTAATGGAGAGAATATTTGAATAGTAAATATTTTACTTGAATTTACAGTAAAAGCTCATAGTATGTGTACATAAGGTTGACATCTTCAGTAATCACGCTCACTTTTTCAGGTTTCTGAAATTCTGTAACACATAGAAATAATTATGCTAACTGAATCGTTATGTTTTAATTTTGGACTCACTCAATGAGAAATTTATTACCATTATTTAAATTTTTGATGGGTACATGCTCGGGGGCCACATTGCCGGTCTTGTTTTGCTCATGGAACACTCTAATACATAAATTTTCTCGTTTCTGTTGATAAAAATAGTTGGTTCATCCAATGACTGATTGTTTGTTGGGAAAAATAGGTGCATGTGGGCCAGATGCAGTCCAGTTCAAATTTCTTCTAATAAAATATTAAACAAATTTATATTTACTATTATTCACTGATTAGAAGTGGGGAGGGGATAGTGTAATGGTGGTTAGAATCGCTAACCCAAATACTAAGGTTTTAGTATGTGCATTGTACCAGACTAGTGGATAGCTATCATCAAACAGTGCAATATTTCAGCTAAAGAACGAGTTATGAGTGACATCTATGACTATTACAATGCTGGGATGTGAGTAATAACTATATCTAGTTTCAGTAGCCAAGCAGAAAGTGGCTATCTATTAGTTTGGTACATGTATTATGCTGAACTCAATTTATTTGTAAAACAGAATCTTTTCAAATTTTTAGATAAAGTAGATTGATACTGTTATTGTTAAAGGAGCTGTTAGAAATCGTTTTTAGAGCTCTGTACTAGTTCACTGAAAGCATTTAAAGGAATTTGTAGTTTGTTTGTAGAATTGTGTCTTTGAGTTGAATGTGTAATGTCTGTAATTTTTAGTGTGCTTTATAACTTGTTTAAACTTAGCTAGATGTCTTTAGGCACATGCGCAAAGCGAAGGAAAATTCTGTGGAAATGAAAAGTTTGTACTGTAAAAAAGTAAATAATGCAGCATTGTAAGTTCCAAAAAATGCGTTGTCAGTCCAAATCTAAAGCAATTCCAAGTTTAAAGAAAAAATTCCAAGACGTCAAGAGCCTTTCAGTTATTATATTTAACATAAAGTAAAAGGAGAGTCAGCACTGAGGGAAAAAAGCATTTTAAGGTAAAGTTGACAGCAAGAAATTGAATTGCTGCCTACTTTTAGTTGAAGTTTTTAAGTTACTTAAAGGTGTTCAAGTTAGTTATAATTTGGATTCCTTTGGGATATTGCAAAAAATCATGTATAAATGTTTTTATTCTGTAAATTTAAATGGCCTTCAACTCGTGGTGGTTTGAGCAAGTATAACTTCAAATGTTTTTGCCTGTTTGAGTATGCTTGTTTAACCACTTGAATCCCTTTATGACCCTTAAAAAAAAGGTGCTCTGCTTAATACTATGATTAAAAATGTGAAAACAACTTTCCTTATAAGGGCCATGTCATCATTTACATGCCTGTTTTTGTTATTTTTTAATCAAAAGATAGATACGAAATGTTTTTTTTGGCTGGAAATTGTTATTATGTGAATGTAAACATCAACGTTATGCTCTTCTGGCTGCAGTTTGATCATTTCTTTCAATCGAACAGGCGATACTGTGCTCTTTTGGCCACAGTTGACAAATTATTTCAAAGCTACAATTGGTTTAGAAATGGGAAAGACAAACACACACACAGTTGCACAGAATTGTCAGGAATTGATTTAAACTAAAGGTTACTATTTTCTTGAGCAAAATTATTTCTACATGTCATTTAACTGTTTGACATTATCTCTGTGCATGTTTTAACCTAACGGTAAATTAAATCCTTCTCAATTAAAACGAAAACTCCCTCAGACGTTTGAACGTCCATCCTGTTCGACTGACTGAAATGTGGCTGCTGTTAATCTAGGTTAGCTGGTCTGTCAAATCTAACTCACCTATTCATAAAGTTAAAACATTAATGAAGCCAACAAAATTGTCTGTACTAATGAGATCGACTTTTGGTGACATGGTGTTAAATCTTTGATGGAAAACTGAACTGTCTAATATTATTAATACTTGAGGTGTTCTTTTATAAATTTTGCATAACTTCTTTACCCATTTTTCCTTAAGTTAATTTATTGTTTGCATGAGATATTGGACTCAACTTTAATTATTATTAATAATAATATAAACTGTTTGTCAGCTACCTCCACATTCTTAAAATATTTTACATTAAAAGAAGTGTTACTGAAAAGATACACTTTTGCATTGTTGTTGTTCTTTCTTTTTCATAGAGTTCGAAATGTTTTTCTCCATCTTATGTAAATGTGAGCACCAATTTTCTCATCCAGACCAGCACCTTCAATTTACTTTCACTGGTTTATGTTACAGCATTGTGATTTTTTTCTGATTGTTGCACATTTCATTAGCCTGTGCCAGGCTCTCACAGAGTAGGGATGCAACAAAAATAAAATGTGTGAACTTTACTACATGACTGCACCACTATCCTGGAGCCTGGAGCAGGCTACCGTCACTCCAGAGCTCCATTCTCGAAAAATTAATACCTAGGATGAAATAACCTGCATTCACAGCTTTAAAAAAAGCCGTCTATCACCCATGGTAGGAACAGGCTTAATTTTCATTTGAAACATGGTTATCAAGAGTACAGGGTCGAGTTATTCAATGCTCATTATTTACTAGGTTAAGATAACCCAGGTTAAGTGTGAAATTTGAATTCAGATTTGAAAGCTTAAAATGAAGCAACTTCAGTTTTAGAATTCTTTTTGTCTAAAATAATGATTGGATGAATAGAGAAAATTATCTGGGAAAATGCTTTCTAATAAAAGAAAAAGAAATCTGGATTCAAATTTAACTCAGGTTAGCGTTAATCAGCCTTGGAAAAACTAGGCTCAGGACATTTTGTTGTGTTCTATTGCAAGACAGGCATACACACCATCTTGTCATCTTTTAAGGCTGGTTTAAGGAACTGGAAGGAACAAGGAAGAGAATCACAGGCTCATAAGTCTTCAGTTTGAATGAATTTCACAACTGTACTTTCATTTTTTAGAGTGGGACACTTCTCTCTTTGACATTTTTGACACTACCTTCTCCCGAAGGGAAAAGTAAAGCTTCCCCCCTCCCACACCCTTTAAACAATGTGTTGCAGTTCAAACTACCCCTTGGAATGGGGACTGGTTACTTGATTGAAAGATGAGACCCTCTGGCCATTACCGGGCTAGTGATGGTGGTCCTTGCAAAAGTTAATACATTTTTACAACTGAAGACATTTTCCCTTTCCATAATTGAACTTATAAGCCTTTCTCTCCTTCTCCTCAGAGAACTCAGAGATAGATAAGGCTTATCATACTCTGTCTTCCTGAATTGCTCAAAAAAACCTTACTGGGGCTCGTTTATCACCTGTGATTTTGCTGGGTGATCATTTTCAAAATCTTGATTGGGTTTGGGGAGCGATTTTCAGATAAGAGGACGTTACATGGTGGGGGGGGGGGGCCCTTTTAATAAATTTCATGGAAATCATCACAAAGAATAAATTGGGGTAATTGGCTTTTTAGTTTGATAAAACCACCAATAATAAGAAATGACAACAATTCAAAACAAAGAATAGGAGCAATTTCGAAGGAATCGTAACCAAAATTGTGCTAATTTCCACAAGAATTTGGGAAGAGGTCCTTTGCATTTGTTGTTGTTCTTTCTTTTTCATAGAGTTCGAAATGTTTTTCTCCATCTTATGTAAATGTGAGCACCAATTTTCTCATCCAGACCAGCACCTTCAATTTACTTTCACTGGTTTATGTTACAGCATTGTGATTCTTTTCTGATTGTTGCACATTTCATTTGCCTGTGCCAGGCTCTCACAGAGTAGGGGTGCGGCAAAAATAAACCGCGTGAATTTTACTTCACGACTGCATCACTATCTTGGAGCCTGGAACTGGCTACGTCGCTCCAGAGCTCCGTTCTCGAAATTAATACCTAGAATGAAATAACCTGCATCCACAGCTTTTAAAAAAACCGTCTATCACCCATGATAGGAACAGGCTTAATTTTCATTTGAAACATGGTGATCAAGAGTACAGGGTCGAGTTATTCAATGCTCATATCTGGGTTAAGATAACCCAGGTTTAGTGTGAAATTTGAATCCAGATTTGAAAGCTTAAAATGAAGCAACTTCAGTTTTAGAATTCTTTTTGTCTAAAATAATGATTGGATGAACTTGAAAGAATAGAGAGAATTATCTGGGAAAGTGCTTTCTAATAAAAGAAAAAGAAATCGGGATTCAAATTTAACTCAGGTTAGCGCTAATCGGCCTTCGAACAACTAGGCTCAGGACATTTCGTTGTGTTCTATTGCAAGACAGGCATACACACCATCTTGTCATCTTTTAAGGCTGATTTAAGGAACAAGGAAGAGAATCACAGGCTCATAAGTCTTTAGTTTGAATGAATTTCACAACTGTACTTTCATTTTTTAGAGTGTGACACTATTCTCTGTAACATTTTTTGACACTACCTTCTCCCGAAGGGAAAAGTAAAGCTTCCCCCCCCCCCCCCCCCACCCCTTAAAAAAATTGTTTTTGTTCAAGCTACCCCCCGGAGAGGGGGTTGGGTACTGTTTGAAAAAAGGGACCCCTTTGCCGTTTATGGGGGAGGGGGGGGGGGGGTCGCACAAGTTAAAAAATTATATTTTTTTTTAATTTAAATATATTT
>CALNXI010004949.1:0-19383 GCA_942486025.1 Porites evermanni | reverse complement strand
GACAGACAAGCTTTGTCGAAATGTTTGGTTGCTATGACATCATCAATAATAGAAACATTTGTCAAGGTCACAATTGTCGTCACGTGACGTAGCCGACATGGCGGCCGAAACGTTCAATATGGTCAGTTTGGAAAGACCATGTAAACGTGATTATAAGCTCTGGTTAGAATTATCCTTTTTTATGTGATAGGTTAATGTCTGTTACAATGAATCGGAGTGGTTTATCATTAGCTTCGTCCAGTTTTTCTCGTGGAACTGGTGGTGCTATGAAAACTTCATATTCGCGTCCAGTTGCTGGTAGTACTACATCATCTTCTTCTTTTTCCTCTACAAGAACCTCTAAACCGCCTAGCCGAAGCCTTCCTTACGGGCCCGGCCCGACACTGCCAAATCGACCTACGATCGACCACGGGAAGTTTAAATTTATTGCGTCCCACTCTGGTACAAGCACATCACGGGAAGGAACTTCACATGTTAATAGTTGTCATCGACCTAGTGCAAAAAACTCTGCAACGACCCAAAGAAAAGCTTCAGATGACTCTGGATACGGGAGTAGTGGAAAGGATTATGCATATGCTAGTAATTTTGAATATGGTAGTTTGGCTGGCCGAAAATCAAAATCATTTTCCCAGCTATATTCTAAGGATAAATCTATCGATTCGTCCCCTTATTACCGGACTCGGACTGAGTCGTTTTCTAACCGTGGAGTTAGCGACAAGATGGGGTCACATCACACCTCACAAAGAAGTACTGAACGCGATTATTTGAGCTCTAAACACTATGCTAATACTAATACTAGACAAAGTTTATATCAATCAACAACACACTCAGACTTCAGAGATCCCAAGGCCGAAGACAGTAGTACTAGGACCTCATTCACCAAACCTGCATATTCGCGTACACTGGACAGAGACACCGGATATGGTAACAAAAACAATGTTAACATCACTGATGTTGAAAAATCTCGTAAAGCTACCATTACTGCTTCTCCAGCTGATCTCAAATGCTCAAGAAGATCATCGTTAAGTTCATCAAATAATTCATCTCCTTCGGTAAGTGAGTGGATGAGCTTATGTTTATAAGATATGGACAGTGTGCAAGTTTATTTGTTTAGAACGTACACTTATCGCATTTCTAAATGGAGTGATAGTGATATAACTAATCAATTAATTGGGCATAAATATTTGTGCCAATTTATTGATGTTGTTAGATGTAATATAAATTAGCAAACCCGCAAGTGTAAAAAGTGATTTTTTTTGCAAGATATATCTTTGCCACTGGATAAGCATAACTTAAGGTTATGTTGATGTGGTTTTATAATGTTTGTTTGGCATGGTGCTATGGACACTGCTTGAACCAAATCTTTCACGGAGCAAAATGCTGGTGTGATAAAATCACCTGTTCTTGCAGCAGTTCTCAATAATACTGACTGGTGCGTACGCTTCCTTTGCGCTTGGTTGACCTTAGTCAAGTTTGAACTTGCCAAATGTTTCAATGTATGATAACATTTCGTGCAAAAAGGAGCTGGAAGGTAGCTTTTCCCATAAATCACTATCAGAAGCTAACTTCCAAGCTAGTGTAAATTGAAAGAATATGCTTTTGTATTAAAAAAAGATAGCTGAATTTGAAGGGTTGAATGTCACTGCACAAGAATGAAATAGAATGTGCATCAAATAATAATATTGTTATTATCATACAAAGCAATTTTTTTTTCTTTTCATTGGCCGAGAACCCACCACGTGACCTGCAAATAATTGCCCACAAATAATGGTCTGCTCATGCACAATGCTGTCCAACAGTGTGTGGCTGCAAATATCATTCTGCTCATGCGTAAAGGAAACTGTGCTTTTCTCCTTCTTGTGATCATCTCTTGCGTGAAAATGGCAGATGGCTTTTCTTCCCAACGATATTCATTAAAAAAACAAACTTGGTGATCGAATGATAAAACAATTATTGAAATCGGTTATCGCAAAATATTGTGATTTGTCAGTGTCTCGCAGATCAATTTATTATTTGCCTCAACCTTTGGCTTCGGCAAATAATTGATCTGCTCGCCACAGACAAATCATGATATTTTGCTCAACCTTGTCCAATAATTGTTAATTGTTTGTCATATGCACTGTAAAATTTTATTACTGAATGAATTCTTTTCTTAAACTGTTAATTACTAGGGTATCATAAGGTTCTTTTTTTAATAATATAAAACTTTTTCTAACCTTTAAAGTTTTTTCTTAACACTGGTGATTTTACTGCTATTGATGTAGCAGGACTTTTGAAAAGAATTTTTTAAAAATGTAAAGTTTATTTGTCATTGAGAACTGTTGTAAACGTGTTGATAAGCAGATTTACTAATATATTGTACATATTTCCTGTGAAAAGGTATAGGGTAACTTCCCTCCTCCCTCCTCCCCAAAAATATTCACTGGTACTTCAATAGCATTTTAAGGTTTTTCTGGGACACCCAGTAACTGTTTTTCTTGGTCGACAGTGTATAAGAATCTAAAAGACACTGATCTGTTCAAGGACTTATCGCTCGGATAGTTATTTTAACTAAATGTAACCACTAACATTGTAATTTTGCATTCATAACATTATAATAATTATTAAGGCTTCTTTTGTCTTCTCTTTTGTTATTTAGATTGCCAGAGTGAATCATTTGCTCAGTTATGCTGATGATACTAATTTTGTTGACAATAATAAATTGAAAAAACATCACAGTTTAGATGTAAATCCACATTGAATAAATGGCCAAGTTAGAGGACACAAAATAATTATTTAAAACAATGGTTAAGTTGTGTTTGAAAATAACTAGTTTTAAAAAACAAACAAACAAACAGAAATAATTAACATGTTTATGCATGCTCAGTAAATCTTTGCTTTATTTTAATTAAATTTTCAACAATTATTGGAAAATTTCCAAAATACAGTGTGTAACGTTAAGTGGGGAAATTGAACAATTTGAACATGCACAGTTTTTGCTGTCAGATTTTCAATAATGATAATGGTATACATATTTTATTGTAAGGGTTTGTTTAATATTCTGGTCAAAACCAATGAAATTCAACCNCATTTGAATTTAGCTTGCAAGTTTTCCTAGTCCAAATGTTCTTTTGGTTCTTTACACTTGATTATTCAAGATTCTGGGCAAAATAGTGGCTCTTGCAGGCGAATTCATTTTCATTCTAGGAATTTACTCTTGTCTTCTCTGGATATTCTGGGCTAAACGAAGTCAGCATGCCCCCAAACACATACCATCTTACATTAATAGACAGAAACAGCCTGTCAAGTATTTAAAAAGTTATTTGCATGTTGTGGTGAGTTGATTGTTTTTAAATTTCAAATCATTAAAAAAATGAGAGAAAGTTTTTGTTTTATATTTCAATGATGTCCATTTGTGAACAATTATTGTACATGTATTAATGATATAATATTTGTTCTCTTCTCTTACAGCCAACTGGCAGAGGAAATTCTGATGGTCTAGTTGGTTTGCGTAATTTAGGAAATACGGTGAGCATGTAAAATTGTAGGCAAGGAGTTTAATCTGTTCTTTAACAACTGTGTCGCTGAGTGGAGGTGGGTGCCTGGGATGTCCAGGGGCTTCCACCTTTGGCACGGCCAGCCCCTAGACAGAGTTACGCCCCCATGGCTGGCAAACCCGCGCCCTCCAGCCATGAGCCCCCACGCCAATGGAACCAGGCACCCGTCACACTGATTTAACAGTGGAAGAATTAAGGGGGGGGGAAGGGATGGGGGTAAAAGAATGATCCAAAGGCTAAACAAAGAGAATGGCCGCCACGAAAACACTGTACTGAGGACATGGAGGTGATGCAAGCAAGGCTGACCACGCTTGAGCCAAATGACTGACCGCTGACCACGCTCGTGCTCCTTTTTGTTAACTCTGTTAAATAAATATTTATTTAACCTCATAAAAAGCTTATGAAAAATAGTAAAAGAATTTATGCTGGTCCTGATTTTTCAGTAAAGGTTGACAGATGAGCTTAAAACAAACAAACTATTATCATGATGCATACAACAAAAGAAACAATTTGGGGCAAAATTTTACGAGCAGTTTTTGTCTCAGGTGACTAAAACTTGTAAAGCACTCTTTTTGGCACTCAGTATAATGAGTAATATTTGTCATGTGCAACATTTTCCGTCAGCTTTGATACTGCTTGTTTTGGACGTGGAAAATCTAAGAAACGCTTGTCCTAATGGACAAGCAAAACAGAAAACCTTTGCTGGCCCTGGTGGTGGTGGTGGTGATTGTCTAAATTGTTTCATTGTACTTTTTTCCAACCAAAAATTTCTATGTCTGTTCTCTTTTCAGTGTTTTATGAATTCTATTCTTCAATGTCTAAGTCACACACGACTTTTAACGAATCAGTTGTTGAGGGGTAGTCACACAAAGAAAATCAACAGTAGTAGTGGCATGAAAGGAAAGCTTATACACGGTATGTAAATGTCAAATTGGTTAGGCCTATAGGATAGGTCTATACCCACCCCTTGGAGAGTAATTGGAAAAGTACTAAATGAGAAGTATTTAACTCTTTATACCACAGTGAATGATGGCTCTATGGTTAAGTTGGGTCTAACTTTTGAGTCTCTCCATGAAATCCCAAAGTGTGACCATAAGCTTCTGAGCAGTACTTTCCTGTGGTATTCTTTGTTATGTTGCACAAGGTGATTCAAACTTTTGAGTCTGTGGTTGAAATCCTAATGTGTGACTATTCAAATGAAACCTCTTCAGGAGTATGCTCACATGGTGCTTTTCAGTTTTTTCTCAATTTTTACAACTTGAAATTTGGATTTTTTCGAGTCTTGATTTAGCCCACTTCTGGGATTGAAACAATTAACCTATACTGGGTTTGTCTGACTGTGTGTGTGTGTGTGAGAGCCCAATAAAGCTTTATTTGTTTATTTTATTTCCAGAAAGAAGGGGTAGTAGGGTATGGATACTTTCTGCTTCAATCTTCATGATTAAAGGCCAGCAACTAACTAAGTGATCTTTTTTTTGACAGCATTTGCAGACCTGCTTAAATCAATGTGGAAGCCAGGGAATAGTGATGCTGTATCACCACACACATTCAAGACTCAAATCCAACGATTTGCACCACGATTTGTTGGTTACAAGTGAGTTTTTCTCTTGTGTGTGTCTCCAGTTACTCAAGAAGCTGCACAATGCGCCAGGGCTGTCAGATTTCGAGTTGCTAGGTATATGTCAATGGCAGGAAATTGAACAGCGAAGAAGTTCTTTATGTTCATGTTTTATTTTTCTTTAATTTTGTGGATGTTGCTTATAGTAGCTAAGGGAAGTCACTATGTCTGGCTGCCAGCAACAACCCTGATGCACCCAGATTCTTTTTTGAGGTGGATAAAAATTTCCAAACCTTTTCATTATTTTGTAAACTAGGGTTTAGGGTGTGTGAAAACAAGCAATAGGTCAAACTTATGCATTTGTGAAACTTGTAAATAATTTATTTGTGGTTTTGTTATTGTTTATAGTCAACAAGATGCCCAGGAGTTTTTACGCTTTCTTTTGGAAGGCCTGCATGATGACTTGAATCAAGTCAAATCCAAACCAAAGTACACACCTTGTGAATTTGACTATAAGCTCAGGTAAAATTTCTTTTAATCTAAAGTGAAATTAGTAGGTGATAAGTACCATATGGCATATGTCTGGATTTTTCATGAACATTGCGATCTTCCAACGTTTGAAATAATAATATTATTAGCTCCTGTGAAAATATACTTCCTTAAAAGAAAAACTTAAAAAATAAACAGCAAATTGTAACTCCTCAGTCTCTTTTACATAACCAGTTACAAACTAGGTGTCAACCTTTTCTTTTCAATGAATTGAAGATACTCGATGAACACTTTTTGCATCTCAAAGTTACTTTTTAGGGAAGTTATCTGTTAGATCAGCTCACTTGACAGCCTGGAGCCACAGGGGAATTGGAGGTCGAATTCAAATTCCAGAGACATATTTGCAAGCTCTGCTTCCTTTTCCCACCTTGCTGCCTGACCCCCCTGGAGAGCTTGCTTGCAGGCTACTACAAGACTTTAGTGTGACCAGTTTTGGTTACTAACAGCAGCTTTACTTGTGTGCCTCACTGATCTAATTCTTAACAATGTAGTCTTTTCTAGCCTAGCCTATGGTCAGACCCAATTAATAAGGAAACTGGGCCAGAGGTAGTCTGAAATGTCATATGTCTTCACCCCCATGTGTTAGGGGGTCGAGATGTGTGGCTTTTCAGACTAGGTCAGAGAAAGTGAATTTAGAGAAAATGTAAGTGCTTTCTTTTCCCAGCGACAAAGCATTTACTGTCTGCAGTAATATAGTGTCTGTATTAACAGGTGTCCATCAAGCAGAGTTTGACTACACAGCCATCTTTCATTGCCCCCTACTACTCAGCTGGGGAGCAGTAAGAGGCAGCTGTATGATTCTTAGGCTAGGAAAAAACTAACATTTAAGTTTTCTGTTGTCACTTTTAGTCATAAAGAGAATGCAGAAAAGTCATGGAAAAGCTATATTTCCCGGGACAACAGTTTGATGACTGGTAAGTCATATGTTACCTCTGCATAAGCTACCTTGTATTTACTACACCCCACAACTGGATAATGGATTTGTTATGACATAGTATTTAATTTGAATTTTTTATTCGCTCCCAGATTTGTTTGTAGGACAGTTGAAGAGCATGTTAACCTGTTGTACGTGTAATTACACATCAGTTACTTTTGATCCATTTTGGGATCTGTCTTTGCCCATTCCCCGGGTGAGTACAGAAGTTGTTTTTTGAAAGCTTATTATAATAAACAATTAGAACCGTGATGTCAGTGATAACAAAAACAGCAACAACAACGACATAAGGCAAAACGTGAACCCTTCTCTGCAGACCGTTTTTTGCATCTTTTAGTACATTACTCTGCCGTCTGTAATGTGGCGTTATATGGAGGGTGTGAACAAAAGATGCTGATCGTTTTTCTCAAATTAATGTGGATGTAGACTGTGAGCAGTCTTTTTTTCCTTAGTTTTAGTGAGGGGAGTGTATGCGCGCGCGACTGGTGAGACACGAGAAATGGGGCAGACAGTCACGCGCGTGGTCATTTTCAAGTCTAGCGAGTTTACTCGACAGACTAAGAAAAAAGAGAGCCCTTCACCTCTTTGGCTTGGGAAGGTTAAAACAGAAACAATATCCTCTCCCTAGTCCTCAGCTCTATCACTAGCCTTCCAGACTTACCACGACTTGTTGCTGCTTTTACAGCAATCAGGTTCTTTGTCCTACTCTGGAAGAAGGTCGATCGCTTCTGATGATCGAGATAGTGACATCAGAGATTGCATGCTATCTTTCACTAAAGAGGAAGTCTTGGATGGTGATGAGAGACCTGTAAGTTAATTTTTACATCAATGTAAATATGCTTGGATCAATTTAGGTTTCTAGGAAACTGCCCACCTACCCCTCCCCTAAGCCAACATTATCACTTACTTCTCACTTAGGGCAAAATGTTGGCTTAGGGAAGGGGTAGGTGGGCAGTTTCCCCGAAACCTAAATTGATCCCATATGCTTTTACTTATCTGCATGCGTTCTGCTAGGGATATGCGCGCCATTCGATCCTTATTTTTCGTAGATTACCCTGGTTCGCAAGCACCCTGAAAGTCCTTGAAAATTGCAGTTGGTGCTGGAAAGTCCTTGAATTTCAATGCTAGCTTAATAGCTTAACTAAAACTCCAAAGAAAAAAGAGAAAACACAGAAAGACCTTGGGTAAAGTTACTCATGATGTGGAAGAACTAACAAACACAGACTCAAGACTCTTTTTTGCACGGAGTGAAGTCCTTGAAAATTGGGTAATGTGTCCTTGAAAGTTCTTGAAAAGTGCTTGAATTATTTGTTCAAAAAAGGGTACCAACCCTGGATTACCTTAACGAGGTTAATATGCAGGGTTGCAAGTACACTTAATTTTGACTTCTCACAGCCTGGAACCTCAAATTTTGCACTTTTTAATCTCAAGGCAACCTGAGAAAACAGCCTACATTTCGCGATGCCACTTCTAGTTACCCCGCGAAATGACGTCTGAGTAACGATAGTCTGCTACACAGCCGTTTTTAGTGAAGGAGCGTTGCGTGACGACACTAAAAACGACTGTGTAGCAGAGTAGAGTAACGAGTGCACCTGACAAATTCCACACTGATGATGTGTCACTACCCCGATCTAGGTAGTACTTCTCAGTGGATTTTCGTGTCTCCGACGGCAATTCGCGGGGCTGATCCCGAGGCTATTCTGGCCATGTTAGAACTGTGTAAAGGGTTACACAGTTGTAATTCATCGTTAATATCTTTTAATGAACGATTCTGCAGGTTTTGACCCTTCTCAGCAAGCTCTTTAATTCAAGGTTTGCCTCATGCAGGCCCGGTACCGCCAGCGTTACATGTTTATTAAAACAGTATTTTGTCGTTTTGCCCTAGACTTGTGACAAGTGCAAAGCCAAGAGAAAATCAACGAAGAAATTCTACATCCAGAGATTTCCTCCAATCCTTGTTCTCCGTATCCTTTGTAATCCTTCTATAAGTTTGAAGTAAAGCCAACCTATCACTAACATCTCGCTTCAGGCAAAAAGTTCGGTGAGGGGAGGGGTGGTCGATTTGCAGCGACTATTATTCATAGGGCAACAATGTTGGAACAACGTTGTAACAAAATACGAATCGTCCCATGTAATATCAACTTAGACTGCAAAACAGTCTCAAAATCAGTAAAGAAATCGGCAAAGCGTGGCGTAAGAGTCTTACGCGCGAACTGCGTGAGCCTCAGTCTCCCCAGTCTCACTCTCTGTTTTCAGCCTCGCTCCAGACCTTTTGTTTGACTACTCGCGCGTACTTGAATACGCAAAAATACGGACTGTTTTGCAGTCTAATATCAACTTAACGCTGATAAACAATAGTCAACGCCTACAGTGAAATAAAAGCCCAGAGTTTAGATCGCCGTAGAAGATTTTAAGGACTTAGCCTGTTCCGGGCGTTCAGATAGTAGAGCGCGGAAGAAAAATTTACGAAGAAAAAAAACTTGACTCTCTCCCCATTTACCGCCGTGCTCTACTATCTGAACGCCTGGAACAGGTTATTAAGGACTGCATTAGCATGCTCTGGGATCTCACTTATTATAGAACAAATTTGTTATCTGCTTTGTGTCCTGGTCGGTTTTTACTTTAGGTAGCTGATTGAAAATTGTATAAGTGGTCTTTTTGCATTCAATGTTTTGTCCTTAACAGTATATTGAACAGATTTAAAGCGTTTCTCTGGATTCAGTTTCCGCTCAAAGCTTCAGTCTAATGTAGATTTTCCCATGAAGTTGGATCTTGCAGAGTTCTCTGCCGATCAAGGTAAGATCACTCTGAGGCTCATCAATAACAACCGTTTTGTGAGCAAAATCATCGCATACGCCCTAAACCGCCCCGGAAAAATTATAGCAGCTGCCAAGCGCGCGTGAGCTTATAACTGTTGCCATGCGCAGGGAACAGGTAGCCGAAGAGCACGGGAACCACGCACAACCCAAACGTGCAAGCAGTGTTCTTCACGGGGTCACGCTTGAACACTGCCGCCCGGTTAGTTCAACTGGACGAGCGCCGGTCTACCTACCGAGCGGGAGACTGCGAGTTTAAGCCCTGGCTGAACCACTACTCATTCTTAAGTTCTATAAAGAACCGAGAGGAAAGTACTGGCTGGCTTACTACGTGCGCACGCGTCCTCCAAATGTCTCCCTTCGCCCTAATCGGCGCCTGCTACGAAGGCTGCCCTTATGATTGCATTAACTCAGTCAAAATTGCGTTTTATTTTTCAGAACGCCGGTCAGCGGTTTACTCTCTTTACGCAGTCTCAAATCACTCTGGAAGCACTTATGGAGGTCATTACACAGCTTACTGCAAACATCCAGTAAGCAACGACTGGCATTGCTTTAATGATTCCCGGTAAGGAAGTCGTTGAAATATGTACATTGTGAAATGATTAACACCCAAACACAAAACTCGGCGGCAAAATTACTGCGTGAGAAAGGGGATTTTAATGAAAGGTGGTGGAATGTGTGAGAAACCTTTGAGGTCCCACGAGCTTTTTTAAATGAAATAAGGCTAAAAACCCTTTAAATCATACATGAGAATTGGTTTAAATGCCGCGTTGTTGCCCTCAATCAATTCGAATTTTCATTTTGGAACATTTTACCGTTCCTTTCTTGAATCCTCTCCTCCCTTTGGCTATTGAATGTTGGAAAAAAAAAGAAACTTCTCGTATCTTCCCATTTTGCGCAGAACGTTTGCGTAGCACCAAAAAAGGAACTTCTTTATTTAGTATACGCGTAGGGGGCATGCAGTCATTTCAAAAAAGAAAAGAAAGTGCAAGCAAAAAAAGCATGTGGAAGACAGTTAGCTGTTTAGAGTTTCTGACAACTGAGTCGATCTATTGTAAATGAGGGAGGAAATTCGCAGTGCCTAAGTTTATTCAGGAAATTTTAAGGAACGCTGTCGGGTTCAAAAGGCTAAGCTGATTATTTTTAATAGCAGTCTTGGGTGGGGCTAGTAAAACTTCTAAAAAGTAATTGAATACTGTCCAGTGTGAACAATTGAAGCGGCTAAAGACAACGCAATGGCTGAACAGAACCCGAAGCATCTTAGCCTGCGTAGCAAGCGTTTCCAATCGAGTTATGGCGCGAAATTAGAGCCGGAGCATGTTTCGAGTGCTAAGTAATCAACACTACCAGCCACGCACCAATCAGAAGCTGCGGTCGTGGGCGAACGCAGTTTCTCAAAATCGTGGGGTTTGCGGGCAAGCGTTTCCTTCCTTCCCCTCCCCCTCCGCTGTCATTCCTTTTTTTCGCTGTCGTCCCAACTTTTCTCGACGAACTCGCGCGGAAACGCTTGCTACGCAGGCTAGAAGCATCTACGTACTTTGGTCACGTTCTGTTATCTTATCTTTGTCTTTTTCTTCCTTTTTTTGTAGTGTGGATTCTTTGTCTTCGTCAAGAGTGCGGGGATCTCAAGCCTACATCTTGTTTTACGAGCAAGTGGGAACAAGTCCGCGAGAAAGTAGAAACAAATCTTCTCTCTGATGAAACGTTTTGTGACAAATGCTGGCATTTGTACCACAAAACACATTGTTTTTTTAAGTTGAGGGTTATTACTGATTCATTTTTTAGTACCAAGCAGAGTATACATTAGCACGATTAGTCGGCCTCGCAGCCGTTTTTTGGATGTCACGCAACGCTCCCCCAAAAGAAAAAGTTCTTTTGGGGGAGCCTTGCGTGACATCCAAAAAACGGCTGCGAGGGAGACTAAGTATATATTCGACCACAGAATTCATTTCAGTTCTTGAGGTATTTTGTGAAATTTTATTGTATGGAACTGTGGACATTGGTCTTGTGGTAAAATTATTGTAACAAAGAGTGTTTTGGATGTGGAGTTTGACGATATTTTGACGTTTTGTGGGCGATATTTTTCAAGACCTTTTTTTGTACAAATGCACGTTTTTCTCGGGCAATAAAATTTAAGATCATTTTCATATTTTTCTAGTCAATTTCTGTGAGATAAAAACTTCTTTTGGTATGTAAAGATGAAAGCGTTCAAAATTTCCCTTACTTCCTCAACAGAAATTAACTTCTTCAAGTTGAAATAATAGAAATAAGAAAAAAGAACTATTGCTTGGAACAGTTTGGATCCAGCGAAAGAATGCTGGTTGTTTTCACTTAATAGTTCGCTCATATAACGATAACATTGAAGACTGTTTATATGTAGCCTCTCACGCAGGCGTTGCTCGTTTTTCATCCCTCCGCACAGGAGGGACAAACGAGCTCCCCTAAAAACGCCTACGTGGGAGGCTAGTTTATTTGCGGAAAGGACATTTTTAGTCTGTGATTTCCTAGCCTGTACACAGACGTCGTTTTATTTTTCTTTTCGTCCTTTTGGAAAACATTCGCGTGCCCGAGAGCGCTGGCGGTCAATAAATCCCCCGCGGTTTATTTTCTATCACGCGCGCTGGACAGACTTTCAAGAGAAGATAGAGGGTCTGTGAACAGGCTAGTGATTTCCATGAATAACTAGTAGCAACTCAATTAAGAGCAGAGCATTATACAGTTATTTTTTAACAAACTTATTTGAGGCCTATTCAGGCCACTGTTTTACGTGTATATACTGTATTATAATATAAAACAAATTTCATGGGTAATGTTGCCACAAGTGAAACCAGATGTTTTCCCCTCCTTTGGGCGAAATAGATTATTTATGAGATATGTGTGCATCAATTTTGGTAATATATTTGGATGGAGCGATACAGAGTACATTCATTCGTGAATAAATTATTGCACCAACCATATCTTCGTTGTCTTTTCTTAAGTGGGGATTTTTATCAGCTTGTTACCGGAGTGGACCCGTTGTCATTTGTCAAGAGTCTTTTTTCCACGCTTGAATGTGATTATAAACCACGCTTCAACTTATTTTGTAGACAACACAGGTTATAAACATTTGACATACTCTTTTGGTATGATCTGCCGAAGACAAATTTTTCGCGGATATAAACTTGATATAGCAACTAGTCTTCCAACTCAGCCCTTTTGGTTAGCGTGATGTGGTCAAATCAGACTGGAGAAAAGGCCCCGACCTTCAGTTAGCCTGGGTGCGAGGTTGCATCCCGTCTTACGAGAGCTTCCTCGCCCGCAGGAACCTCCATTTTCTCATCCTCTTAGACCCAGGGGCGGTTAGTCGGGTCGATAAAATGTTCGTGGTGAAAGTTTTCTGTAAGATCGAGCCGAGCTCGTCTCGATCTTACAGAAAACATTCAACACGAACATTTTATCGACCCGACTAACCGCCCCTGGGTCTCCGAGGATGCCATTTTCTCTGCATCCCTTTTCTATTCCTTCGCTGCCTTAGCTCCCGTATCCCTTTGCGCCCTCTTCGTAATACTGCAAAGCCTCCACTTACGTGACCGATACATTCTGAATTTTGTTTCACGCAGGCCCTAAGTTCCCCGTTGAGCTGACTTGTGTAACACTGGAAGAGTGAGATGACCTGGGCACTAGACATTTGCGCCTGGTTAAATTTCGCGTTGCCATTTTTAGTTCGGGGTTGCCCAACTCATCAATTGACCGAGGCTATCTTTCGTGCTTTCGTACAATGATCCAAATACCTTCACCTGGTGGCTATGACAAGCTAGTGTATGAGCCGCTTTCAGATGATGGGTATACAGAAGGTGCAAACATCAACCTTGAAGACATTGACGAGGAAGACCTTGTCACTATCAAAACGTACGCTTGTGGTGTGAACTATGCCGATGTGTGTATTCGTTGGGGCCTGTACGAGTCAGCAAAGAAATTCGTCGGCTGGCCGATCACTCCTGGTTTTGAATTTAGTGGTGAGGTTGAAAGAAAGGGCAAGAATGTGAAAGAATATGAGATCGGTCAAAAGGTTTTCGGCGTGTCCCTTTTTGGAGGTTACACCGAGAGAATAAGGGTTCCAAAACACCAGATTTTTCCGCTGCCGGACAATTTGGACAGGTACGAAGCAGCAGCATTTCCAACAGTGGCTCTTACTGCTTGGTATGGAATGTTTGAACAGGCCAGACCAAGGCCTGGGAGCTGGGTACTAGTTCACTCTGCAGCTGGAGGGGTGGGGAGTATGCTGGTACAGCTTGCAAAGATCCATGGTTGTCACGTAGTGGGCGTGGTTGGTGCCAGTCATAAAGTTGATCTTGTCAAGAATTTAGGTAAAATAATCTGTTCATGTTGAAACTTCCGCTACCCCTTATCATTGTACAAGCATGTCATGTCATTCATTCGTATGGTGTGTTAATCCCAAATCCTAAATTCTGATCGGGGAATCCTGCATTCTGATTGTCCATATACTAATGTCTTGATCACTTATAGAGAGTGAGTATTCTTGTACAGAAATATAGAAGTGGTGAATGATTAAATCCAGTACATGTGAAGACAAAAAGACTCTTGTTTGAAAATCTGAGACTCAAAAACTTTGAAAGGATCATTTCATGACATCAACTCTGTTACACTTGATCAAACTGAATTATTTTTTGCTTTGTGCATGACCAGGTTGTGACCATGTCATTGACAAATCCAAGAATGATCTCTGGAAAAATGCAGAGTCTTTTTGTCCAAAGGGTTACCAAGTTGTGTTTGATGCAAATGGTGTGGCAACTTTACAGGAAAGCTATAATCATGTGGCCTCAGGAGGCCGACTGGTTATCTATGGTGAGAGCTTTTGTTAAATTATAGTTTCCTTACCTAATTAAGGTGCACTGCAGTATGAAGCACCTATTACTGTTTCTTCTCTTCTTAAATGATGCAATTTGCAAGTACAGGGTTTTTTCCCGGAGGCATAATCACAGGATTACAGAGATGCCAACCTCTGGAGATCTAAAATCTGGAGACTCTCTTTCTTTCACTGCCCTCGGAATTTCAACAACACATGCTCAGGACATAAAACAAATTTTGATGACTGGCTCGCTTTGTGGGCGGGAGGGGGGGGGGATGGGTTTTTGATGTTGGGAGTGTTTCAAAAGAGACAGTCTCCAGATGTTAGATCCCCAGCGATTGGCATCTCTGATACCCCTGGGTGAAGTGGCAGAAAGTAAAGTATCTGAAGTTACAGATTGGTATGGTATTATGAATTTTCTTTTTTGGCAGGTTTTCACACAATGCTGCCCAAATCCAGTGAAAGTGCTAGTGGTGCTATAAGCATGTGGCAGTGGGTAAAGATGGGATGGAACTACAAATCAACACCTGTATTCAACCCTCTTCAGGTATTCCTGCTAACTTTCACAAGCTTACCAGGAATTTTTGATATTGGACTGCAAATAATCAAATCAAAATGCAAATCAAACTGCAAATCATCTTCACTACTTCGCAACATCAAAGATTTTAATATAACAAAGAGATTGCTCGCAGTGCCTGTAGTGCCTTGCTTTGCCAGTAAAATCAAGATGCTGGCAAATTTACTGTCAATTCTGTCATTCCGCCAAATTCAACAGCATTTTTCACTAAACTGGGCATTTGTGTCGGTTAACTTTTACTGGCTGTTCTTCACCCATTCTGCTCTTTCCCTTGTTTCCACCTGACATCTTTTCAATGAGATGGGTGTATGTCTTTCTTCTGCATGGGGATTCATCGGTGTGGCACCAAAATGTAAGGTTTTTTGAATCCTTTTGGTGTGCAGTTGAGTATAGACTTTAGTCAGTCAGTGGCCTGCAAGTAACCTTTTTTGAGGACCCTGGTGGCTTCCCCTCTTTCCTTACCCACCCCCATACCCTCATGAGAGCTTGCTCACGGGCTAGCCATTTGGGTCTGTAATAAGTAAGGAATTGTGCTGCCTGGAAATAGGGGTCTGGATTGGTCTGCATTTGGTTATGTTTCTTATTGCATGTATTGGTCTAAAATATGATCTCCATTAAAAATATACAGCATTTGTGTATAAACGGTTTTCGTTTATAATTTGTCTCAAGACTGTCACTAAGATATTGATTACAACGTTTCAACTGCATACTGCAGGTCTTCATCAAGCGATAGTGTCCACCATGGTTGTTTGTGATTGGTGTATCACGAACCTTGCCCATGGTTGGCAGGTTTCAATCCAAATTATTTGTATTTGCCTTTCGTCTCTTCAGATGACTAATGAGAACAAAAGTGTCATGGCGTTCAACCTCAGCTTTCTCTTTGATCAGCGAGAACTGCTCAAGGAAAGTATGGCACAACTTCTTGGCTGGGTGAAAGAAGGCCGGCTGAAAGTCACCAAGGTTACAAAGTATCCGCTGAAGGAGGCAGGAAAGGCGCATAAGGATTTAGAATCAGGGCAGACAGTGGGAAAACTTGTTCTCACTATGGACGATTTTGAGCTCAAGATGAGTGAAGGATGTGAAGACAAAAACTGACGAGGCGTCAAACTGATTTACAATAATAAGCACAAGGATAATGAGTGGATTCTTAACTTCTTTAGTAGTAGAAGAGGCGGAGAAACTTCTGAGACGCTGAAAATCGCCTCCCGCCAGAAGACGCAACGTTGGGGAGCCCCTTTCTGCACGCTTACATATCCCCTGCGCTTGTTTATCTTTGGGATAGAATGCTTGCTTTTTTTTTAATAAATTATTTTATGATTTTTTTTTCCGGCGGAAAAATGAACTATTTGTACCGAAGAAAATTGTGAAAACAATATCTATAAATTATATTACATTTAAGAGGATATAAAAAAGAATCTTTTATTGAATGAAGCAAGCGTAAAAACATCATAATTTCTCTGTGTACACAGTCGACAATTTGTTATGGTCTTCAGCGCTCGCTCCATTTTCCAGAGTTTTTTATATGACATAAATATCAACCAGTGATAAAGCGTTTTTAAGGTGCCGGGAACTCCTAAACACGGTGCAATGAGCAAACAGCTAGAATAAGTTTCAAATGGAAAGAAAAATTCCATTGTTCATCAGGGCGGCGCAGGAAATAATAGCGTATTCCAGTCTCCGAGATAGTTGGGTCCTCGAAAATGAGAAAGCTCGAACCCGAAAATAAGACAGGAGGCACCCCAGCTATCGCCCCAGTCCTTTTAGTTTTCCCAGATCACGCGCTCATATTTTCGTGTGCCTTTCGCTTATGCGTCATCTTAACCTGGGACCAAGCTCCGCATTGGGGGGAAAAGGGAGAAAAAAAATTGGCGTGCGCAGACCACCGCTTGACTCGCTTTGCTCGCCAATATTTTTCCTATTTCACCCCGTTTTTGTCCTTTTCCTCCCCACCGGCGGAACCTGGTCCCAGGTTAGCGTCATCCCTACTATTTAAGGAGAAGCGAAGTACCGCCCTTACCATGCGCTCTCGCTTATCGTGCGCCTGCTACGCAGGCTAAAACGGTGTAAAGCACTTAGCTCCTTTGATATAAGCGGAGTGACAAGTACATTTATCATTGTGCGAGAGAAACGCAATTTTAGTGTTTCGACACTTTTGAATAGTTTTCTTTAAGCCTTTACAGCAGTTAAAGACACTATTTTCCCCTAAGAGATCGTCTGCTCGTACTAGGAGCAGCCATAGACTTAAGCCTCTTTAAACCCACTGTAAGAAAGATGTGTTCAAGTTTTCCTTTTTTCTTAAGAACTGCTAAATACTGGACTCAGCTCCTCCCCGATACGTCGTATTTCGTCCCTTGAAAAATGTCAGAACTACCTTAGTTATTTTATTTTTATTTTTATTCTACTTATTGTTGTACGTAATTTTTACTTATATAGTTTTCAAGTAGCTGGTCTGTTGCCTAACCGGCTTTTACCGACTTAATGGAGATGATGATGATGATGATGATGATGAGAGCGCGTGTGAAACTAAACCCCACGGGAGGTGCCCCGTCTCGTAAAATTCATCGAAACCAAAAAGTCAAAACCTCTGTGCCAGGCTATCTAAAGCCAGACTAAGAGACTCTACGCAAAATCTTCGTAATTCCACAGTCTGTTACTTCAGTACTAGTATTAGAATTTACGTCAATAAAACTGACGCTTTCGTATGCATGATCACATTATATACATCTGAACCTTTACAACGGTTGTTCAGAATTAAAGTTATGTAAGGCCAGATTTATGAAATAATTTTTTCAAAGGTTAAATTTCCATAAAGGTTCTTAAGGCACTGAAATGTATCTTTCAAACCTTGAAGAGATACCTCTTTAAAACGTAGCGTATTTCCTCGAATACATGTAACAGCCTCGTGTAATTCCCCATTTGTGGCTTTATAATTCCCAATGCATGCCCTATTTACTCCAAGGACATTGCATAAACTTATTCTTTCCCAATCGGCACAGCTAAAAGAAGAATATACATCCTTCATTTCTCAGATCTGGTTCGGAAGTCCTTTTCAGCTCAGTGACTGCGAAAAATGTGAAGGCATAATTATTGTTTAGTACCCTCAGGCGAGGATGTTGCAAACGTTTGAATAGGTCACTGGAAAATTATAACGCAGTTGCTTTTTGAAACAGTTCATTCTATTATTGCTTTTAGAGAGAGTGAAAATAGAATAAAAGTTTAAATGACTAGAGTAATTTTGCCGTAGGATGTTACGTGAAATCAGTGTAAAACGTTCGGCTTCGCTGAATTCCAGAATCTCTGAGAACCATGGCCACAGAATATTATTTGATGCCGATCAAAGAGTGCTTTCGTTTATGTGTTTACAGAACAATAGGGTTAATGAACAAAACGACTTCTTTACGATGGCTTTTCTTTTCTGCACCAATCCTTGACTTCAAACGCGAATTTCGCGGAAAGTTTGTAACAAACAAATCGATCGTTTCCATGAGAACGCCTTAGACGTGACGTCACGGAATGAAATCAACGTGATCTCGCGAAAAGAACGAATTTTCATTACAAAACATTCATCCGGATTTATTTTTCTAATTGAGGAATACTTCATAACTTAATCAAGAGGCACACTCCTTCAATTGTTGTAGTACTGAAAACCGTGAATTTTGCAGAAATCAGTGTCTTTTTAGTGAATGTTTTCTAAGCCGAGTGACTGTTTGGAGGTTTTTTCCTCCGTTCAACATGTCAACTAATTTGCTTCTTGCTGAGTGCAGCTGGAATTTCTGCAGACAGCAGTTGTTGCGGGCAACAAATTTATAATTACGGTTTCCTTGAGGCTCTTGCCTCGTTCGAGGAACACGACAAGTGTTAAAAATGTGGATTTTAAACATGATAAACTCTAGTATTCCAAGGAGCGGGAATCTGCGAGCCAGTGTTCTTATCGTGTTTGGATTACTTCTTGTCTGTTTCACCGGTGAGATAAAAATCCACTTATTGAAGCTTGTGCCCTGACTTTTGTGCCTATTACAAAACGACGTCTTTGTTTCATTGGGAGATCTCAATACTCGATCTTAATACGATTTGTTGCTGTTATTTCGCAGATTTAGCAGGCGCAGCTTGTGATTGTGAGACTGAATGTTCTTGTAGTAAAAGCAACTGCACGGCGGGGGAATATTGGTCTGGAGCTGGTTGTGTAGAATGCCCAGCCGGACACTTGTAAGTGTAAACGATCAGTATTCTTATATTTAACCCTACATTGGAATTATTAAGTCTTTAATTAGAGAAAAGAACATGCATAAAGGGTTGTGTCGATGTAAGTCTTGCCAAGTATAACTGGCCGGACATTCTTTGCTGCCAATTTCCTTTCTTTGTATGCTTTGATCTCATGTTGTATTGTGGTCAATGTAGTTGCATAATATCTTGTTTTAATGTCAATTGGATATGAGGTATCTCCTTGAATCTAACGTACGATATTCTGTCGTCTTTTTATTAGCTGTCTTGGGAATGAAACTGCCCCTCAACCTTGCCCAGAAGACACAGAAAACCCAAACACTGGGGCAACTAATTCTTCAGC
>CALNXI010004948.1:0-19503 GCA_942486025.1 Porites evermanni | reverse complement strand
TGGTGCTCCCCAAGGAAAGGTAGATGAGGTAACCCAAAGGCTTCTTCAATATGGTATTGCTAATGATCATCTCTATGTTAGAGAGTTTATAGCAGATAGAGAGCGAATAAAAGACATACTGTGTGAAGCTGATCTTGCCATCATGCCATCGAAATCAGAGGGATTTGGTTTGGTTGGCCTGGAAGCGCTGTCTGCTGGTTTACCCATCCTAGTGGGTAGTAGGTCAGGATTTGCTAAAGCACTTGAGAAAGTACCTTCTGGAAAATCGTTTATCGTATACTCTGATGACCCTACAATGTGGGCAGATGCAATTGTATCTGTTCGTGACAAACACAAATCGAGGCTTGATGAGATCAAAGCATTGAGAGAATCTTATGGACAAATTTACAGCTGGAGGAGTCAGTGTAAAGATCTTGCCAAAGTAATGCAGAAAATGATTCAAGGTATGATGATATTTTTCCTCCTTGAATTTGCCAAGAGCTGTTATGACCCCTTCCCTACAAAACCAACAACAAAAACGTCAAACAAACAAACGGTATCAAACACTCTAGTTATCGCCACGTCTCAGTTAAAATGTTCACTGATGGGTGTGTGCAATCTATCTTTTTGCATTCTTCAGGTTATTCTCATACCGATGTTGATATGACGGAAAAAGACAAACACAACTCTGATACCGAAAGAAGAATGTACCAGGACCGCCTATACGAGCCATGCGAAAGGCCGATGAAACTAAGAAGTCATCAGAAAAGCGAAAGTGATGATGGCGTGACTACCAGGTTAAGTGACCCAGATCAAAGAAGTGGAAAAACTTCTGGGCGTATTCCAATGCTTACGTCTCGCAAAGGTAAAGCACTTCATTATTCTTGAAAAAGAGGTTAATAAAAAAATAACACAAAACTAAACAATGTTCAATTAAGGCGTTCGCTTCTGACAGCTCTGCTTTGAACAAGCATGCAATTAAGGCTTTTTCTTTGGGTGCCCTAATATATATCTCTCTCAAGGATGGCGCCACGGCAGTGGGAACATACGCAAGCACCTTATGCCTGTCCTCACAAAAGTCCTGCATTGCGGGCTAGTCTTAAATTAATAATACATTTTCTTCTTAAGATGAGTCTTTTTGCAAATGTTCATTTTACTTTATCAAATAATTAAATAAATTTCTAACAACACGAAATAACTGGAAATATGTAATGACGTTGATTTGTTCAGGGACGTCAAATGTAGATGTTGAGAAAACAGATCCAGACTCCATTTCTGAAAAACAACTTGTTGGATTCACGCGGCGAGGGGGACCCTCAAGCCTTCCTTCAAGAAAAAGAACGAGTTCTGCATCCTCGAGTGAAGAACCTTCCCAAAGATTTTCGCACTCATCTCCCGTATCACGTAAATACCTTTGGGTTACTTTTCTCATGATAATTTGCGTTTGAAGAATAGTTGTAAATATGCGTTGATTGTGTTACCGGCTACATTTTACAAGCATATCTAAGGGATTTTGTTAAAGACAGTTATTAATAAGTCCCTGTCCTGTCGTTTTTTGTTTGTCTGTTTGTCTGTTTGTTTGTTTGCTTTTTTGTGTGTTTTGCTCAATATACGCGCCATGGAACTTACCGCCGGTAACGGTTTTGCTATAGATTGAATAAAAAAGTCACAAATACAAGACGAAAAGTTATACAACCTTCCTTGATGAAAGGACAGGATCAATAGTTTTCCTGGTACATTTTGTCCATCTGTTCATTCTTTAGCGTTTACTAATTTGTTTTCGAGAAACATTTAACCTGATTTTCTTTTATCCGGGTGATTCCCCTTGATATGATTACCAGTTAAATTCCCTGGTAACTCTTAGTTCCATCTTTGGACTCTGGGCCAGCCAAAAAACCATGTTTGGCACAGTTCACATCAGAGTTGCCACAATTGTTCGTGTAAAGTTCACCGAAGCAAGGATATTTCCTTCGAAGCTTACCAGTTTAGGTCCGTTAGCCTTTCCCAGTAAACTCTTGTCAAAATAATGTTACAATCCAAATAATGGCTCTTTGAGACACGTCTACCTGCCGCCGTAGTTTAATTATCTTCTTGAACTTATATGTAATCTGTTACTTTATGTTTGCAATTCTGTGATCTCATTATTCCGTTATCTCTTACTACGTTAATTCTAGTTTCTAACTTTAGGTACCCCGGCCACCACGATACTTCTTAGAATCTCTGCTCAAGATTTGGATTTTCAACAGCAGGAAATATTTTACGATTCGATGCGGCACATGCTTTTACTCACAGACTGCTTAATGTCTGATGAGCTGGGTCTTTTCACTGGCTATTTCACAGAATATTACAAGGCACGTGTTTTCCTACAAGAGGTCACAGATAGAGGTGTAGAAATAAAAATTGAGTGCCCAAACATGGAAAGTCTTGCCAGTATACTGAATCACCACCAATGTCGTCATCTGGACAAACTAGTTGAAAGGTGCTTCGTAACTGATGCCATCAAATCAGTACTAAACCTAGAGACAGTAACACTGAAAACAGTCTTAGAAGATGAGTCGCGCTACACGGAAATGCTAGGTAAGTTAAATTTCTTTCTTAATGATAGTATGAACATTTGTAATGTACAGGAATCGTTGGACAAAAAATGGCATAGCAAGCATCAAGTCTTAAACTCGGCTGATCATGCAACATTCAGGTGGTCGTCCGTATTTTTGTTTTTGTTTGTGTTTGCTTTTTTGTTTGTTTTGTTTTGTTATTTTTGTTTTCATTAAGGCAATCGAAGCATACAAACTTCATAAGCTTAGGGAATGGACAAAAAGTATAGGGGGTAGGGGGGAGATTATTTGGACTGGAATGAAAATAAAACTTTTTTTTGGAGAAACAGCATAACACAAAACTACAAAACTGGCTGCGTGAAATAAATAACGAAATTAGAAGAGGTGCTGAATAAAATCGCAAAATGAAAGACAAAACAAAACACAATTACAGATATGAGGATTTCACCAGTATCCGGCGTCACCGTCAACCATGATTTTGCTACTCAAAAAGCAGCAGACTGTTTTGCTTATTCAGAAGCAATTATTTTACTAAAGGAAGAATTACAGTCGAACCAATGGCCAATGGCTGTCTCTTTACAACGGGCTCTTTTTTTGTCCCCGCGAACAAATAACCCGTACATTAACTATCTCGTCGACAACGGCCACTCTCTTCTATCCTCAAGATGGCCATTGTGGAGAGGTTCAACGGTACATACGTGTAACATCGCTTATCATCAAAAGCCAAAGATTTACATTATGCCAGTTTAACGAAATGTAGTCTAGCGATGCCTCTAGAACAATCTTGACTCATCCATTATAATTTTCATAAATAATGTAACTTCAGCTCAAACAATTACCCTTGTTAAACCATGTTAAACATAGACTATTATCGAGCAATATTGCATTCCAGGGTTAATTAACTCCATGTTGCTGTCTATACTAACTGTGGCCAACTATGCCATTAGTATAGTATAATAAAAGATACGTGTGTATTTCTGTCGTAAAACAGGATGTCCAACCCCCAAGGGTAGCTGAAAATTTGACGACCCATCCCAAACACAGGGCGCAAAAACTGATGTGCCAGCCGCTCACTGCTCCGACCCTTTCTCCCCAATGCTTTTTGACCAATCCTTAATAAAACGAACCAAAAAAAACACTTATAAACAGACACGGTAAGGTACCAATCTGTCAAACAAACAATACCAGTGAAATACTTCCCGACCGAGAATCTGAACTGTCTTTAGTGCAAATTCTTTCAAAGGCCAGGAAACTAGACATTGTAGACACTGATATAAAGACGAGTTAACAAGTTGTTATTTGAAAACTCTGCTCTTCGACTGTGGGGGTGATTTTTCATCCTTTCTATCGCAAAACAGGAAGGCAATAATAGTCATCTTGTTTTTCTTTTTATTATTATATTTTTTTATCATGTTTTTAACAAAGTGTTACCTGAAAATGCTTGAAAGGTAGCTAGTATAAAAACTAAGAGTGCAACCATTGCTTTTTTCTCTTCTCTTCTCCTTTCCTCTCCTCACTCTTTCTTTTCCTCCTTTCCTTTTCCTTCGTTACTGTGATTTTGGAGCCTTTCGCGCTTAAGTAACCTGCCTTTTGAAGCCTTTTCACCCAAATGATTGCAAATTTCGTTGGGCTGGTTTTCAAGAAATCGGTTAGATATACATCTATGTAAATTATGCTAATTTTTTGAAATGTTATGTTAAACCAGGGAAAGCAGACATTGTTCAGATTCCATCTAAGGAAAACCAAGAAGATGACGCATCCAATAGCACAAAATGTATCGATATCAACCCAAAAATGACGAAGGTAAGATCTCGTTTTTCTTTTGCTACCGTTTTATTTTGCACTTTCAACTCTCGGAGACCTCTCTAACTGACACGATATCCCAATAATATGAGCAGTGGCTTAAGTTCGAGGAAAATTAAAGGAACTTTTGGTCACACGGCGCTTTAGTTTGTAAATTTACAAGCATTTTACACAAATTTCCGAGGAACCCTTACTAGCATCCATGATCATTACGAACTCTACGATATACACGTAGCTGATTTTATCGCTCATCAGTTACGAGATTCCTCAGGAGAATTAATTTTACTGTGAAGAATTAGGCATGTTGTCACCTGAGGTGCATTTTCTTGCAGATTTTTTGGTTATTTCTGACGAAAGCCAACATCAAATGAAAAAAAAAAAGGCCAAGAGTCCTTGACAGTAGATCAGATTCCCAAAGTGATTCTTAGGACTGAAAAATGAACGTTTGATTTCTGCCTTTTTTTCCTTCTTTTAGTGGAGAGGAGGGGGGTATGTACGTGTGCGCGAGGTTGTTTGTGGTGTGTCCATTGTTTTGCATGGTTGATTGTTGTTGTCATTGTTGTTCTTTTCCAGACTACAAGAGGTCTCTTACACAAAGCTTCCATCACTGGAGATTGCAATACTGCAAGGGCACTACTTGAAATTGGTGTGGATGTTGACCAAAGAGATCAGGTTGTTATATATTTTTAGTTCATATATTTATTTGCTTAACGTGTATTCTATTCATTAGTCAACCTTGCCTGTAATGTATTTCCTTTCTTCTTTTTCCTTTTTTGAGAGTTGGAGCCGGGGATGGTAAAAAATTCCTCTTATGGCCATTTCTTTATATTTAACTTTGTTGATTTCGCAAGAAAAGTCATTTTATTTACAATCGCGGTCTTGATACCTATCCTTTAAATGAATGTTATGCTGAGGTTATTTGAACACCTTGTTTTTGTTTTCTTACGGAATTTTTCTTTGAAAAATGCTATTCGCTGTAACATTAGAACAACGTGACTTACATAAGAAAACAGAAAGGGCTGTATCAAAATACGCCCAACCCTAGTCCCGTTTCCATCTACTGTTAATGGGCTGTTGTCGTAGGTGAAAATAAGTATACTTTGAGAATGAACTCGTTTTATATTGTCATCATAAAAATTTTGTCCAGCGGTATATCGTTGCTTTTCCTGTAATTGTTTTTATAGTTTGCTTTGACTCCTCTTCATCTTGCTTCCTGGTACGGACATAAATCAGTAGTGAAACTAGTACTTAATCACGGTGCAGACGTTAACGCTTTGGACAAGGTAAGCTAAATACACGTATTTACTTACACATACCATACCTGTTCCCAGGTTCCAATCTTTACTCGTTTTAGTTACTGAGTGTTTTCGTTTCTTCTATTAATGATCAGTTCTCCCAATAATCCAAAACTAGTTTCCGGCACGAAAATGAACGCAAATCAGTAACAAACTAAGATTTATGTAAAGAAGACGAAAAAGATCGAGGGTTGGAGGAAAACAGATAAAGATATTTTGCATGACGCTTTTCTTCAATATGATAACGATGATGATATTGATGATGATGTTAATTACGATGATGATGACGATGACGATGACGATGATGATAATGATGATGATGATGATGATGATGACGATGATGATGATGATGATATGAAATATAAACATATAATTCCGTTATTTACCCTCGGCAGTACAGTCAACTCCCTTTATTGCGGACACTGTGGGGACCTCGAGTTAGTGTCCTCATTAGTGAGAGTCCGTAATAGCGGGAGTTTATTTCAGTCAAACGTCTGTAATTTATTTTTGCCGGGGATTTAGCTGCTGTCCGTTTTATCGGGGTGTCCGTTATAGCGGGGTGTCCGTAAGGCGAGAGTTGACTGTATTTGTAGCACAAATGCCAAAAGGTCCGAGCAAAGCCGGAGGCAATCCAGCCAGCTATTTACAAGTATGGCCGAGGCTTTGAAATCGGTCAGATCGGGACTTGGTCTCGATGATGATGATGATGATGATGATGACCAAGATAAAATTCATTAGTTTGCATGAAACTACACAGGAATTCAAATGTTTTTTACTTGCATGAGGCTATTAATTCGTTGTTTACACTGATTCGATTTCAAACAGATTTCATACGGCATAATCGCTGTACATTCACTGACGAAGAACACTTCAGTAATCATCCATTTACCACTAATGGTAGGAAAAGGAGAGAATATCGTACCCATACTCATCCCTCCTTGTATTCCTGAGTTTGAGAGCAGAGAAAACCCCTTTCTTATTATTTGATATTAACCAAAGCAGTAAGAGTGTACAATGAACTGTCTTTTACTATCTGCAGTTTTGTCGTACACCACTACAGAAAGCTGAACGCCACAAGTACCACTCCATAGTGACGCTGCTTCTGGAGAGTAACGCAAGACAAAGCTACCAACAACCGGTATTGATATTACCTCCCTTTTTTGTCTTTGACACTTTACAACGGCAATAAATGTTTTCTGTACTTTTACGGTTCTTTGGCCTTTTTTAGTTTGCTTCAGGGTTGTTGTGAGCAAGCAAAATGGAATCGCGTTTTTTAAAGTTTATCCCATCTTCAAAGTGTGATTCCAGACATGAGTAATGCAATTAATTTGTAATTTTAATACACTTGATTTCAGGTTAGTCTACAATTTCTTGCACAGAACGCTTTTTTGACTTTGGATAAACGATCTGGTTTAAACATGCTACAGGCGGCTGTCTTTCAAGGGGACCATGCTACAGTTTTTAAAGCGAAGGCCTTACTCGGTTGTAGCCGTTTTGTGACTGAGATGAATTTGAAAACAAGAGGAGACGGTGATACAGTTTTCCACGGAAAAAGTGCGATTGATTTTCTTTCAAGTCTGGACGAGAAAGGGAAAGATCTTGCCAAAATAGAGAAGGAGTACCTCGCAGATGTTGAAAAAGACCTCACACTGATAGAGCTACACCGTATAAATGATGGAGAACAAGCGGTAGAACTTGTATTAAACAATTGTATTGACATTGACACCCCTGGATTGTGCAATCGCACTCCTTTAATGATAGCAAGTTTATCATCCTCTAGTGCGTTTATTGAGACTCTCATTGATCTTGGCGCTGATGTCAATGCTCAAAGAACCGATGACAAAGTGACGCCCCTTCATTTGGCGTGTAGTTGGAATCACTACATGGCTGTTCGCTTACTAATGGAGAATGGAGCTGATGCTAATATAGCGTGTGATGGTGGCTGGTCACCACTGCACATAGCTACGAGTAAGGGAAATTTCAATGTGGTAAGGCTTCTGATTGATGGCGGGAGTAGCATTGACCTTTTAACCGAGACAGGAAGAACACCTTTGAGAATGGCGGTCGAAAGCAAGCATTACATGATCGCGCGCTTGCTTTTAGATCATGGCGCTGATGTGAATATCCCAGATATTGATGGGTACACACCATTTCACTGCGCAGCGAGTCAGGGTTGTAGTTTGACTGCAGAGCTTTTAATTGAGAAAGTCAGTAACGTTAATCTGAGAACTAAGAGAGGAAGAACTCCTCTTTACATTGCAGTGAAAAACCAACATGAACAGCTAATCAAAATGTTACTTGAACACAAAGCTGATGTGAGTATGGGATACAGCGAAGACACGGAAGAAAGGATTTACCTTGTTCGCGGAACCGACAGAGGTAAACCAGCTTGGCACTATGTTCTGGTAGACAAACATTTACTAGGCTTGTTTCTGAAGAAAACAAAAGGAGGTCGTGTTGACGTGGTAGATTTTGGAACTGTTCTTGGCGGTGGGTGGGGTAAGGATCCTTCAGCCGGTACCATTGACCAGATACTAAAAGAGAAGAGTGCCATGTTCGAAGAAATACCTGGTGAGAGTCTTCTTCATGTGGCATCTAGAAATGACGATACCGTAGCAATCGACTTGCTGGTAAAGCACGGAGTTTGGAATCTTAACCCCCGCGATGCAGAAGGTTTCACTCCACTGCACATTGCAGCGATTCACGGTAACATGCAAGCTGTAGAAAAGCTTGTTGACCTTGGAGCTGATGCCGGTCAGGCTGAGGCCGTGGCGGACCTAGCTCAAATAAACGAAGAATATGACATTGAATCTTTTCTCAGGTCCAAGATTGGTTGTTTGCCAGAAAGAAAGAAAAGAGAGCAGGTCAAGGAAACAGAACAAGTCGAGTTAGATGTTAATAGACTAAGAAATTTTTTTAGAGAAGCTAGCAATATAGGTCGTGAAGTGGTTCAACTTGCCGTTGAAAGCATACACAGAGCTATTACATAATTCGTAAAGTACAATTCATATTGCCATTAAAACCAATTTTACAAATAAAGTTCATGTTGCCGTGCGTCTGTTAATTCACAGGTCACAGACGCGCGCTCAAGGTAAGAACAGTAGGAGTGGTACGCGAGCCGCATGCGTCACGGATGTTTTTACCATATCCAAACGACTTCTGTGATCTGTTGCTGAACATACGAACGGCAAAGTGAAATCTATTCTTTTAATACAATGAACAGTAAAAAGCGGGGGCGGGGGGGACCCATAGCTGTTCCATGTATAATTGTTTTTGTACCGAAAATACGCCGAAGTTAGTCAAGCGTTTAGAAGGAGCATAGTGTCGTCTGTAGGTAGTGGTAGTTCATATATAGCGTTCTCAGAGCGGTCCAGAGCAAGTTAAAATAAAACACTGGTGAACAATGTTTTCACATCATGACACGCGTTTGCTCGTCAGATATCTGTATTATCTTGATGGCATTAATAAAGTTTTCAGTAGACTTTATATTACGTCTAGATTCGTCTGCAGTCAAAGGTTTCAGTTATAAGAAGTTAGGAAGGAACCCACAGAATAAAACCATGGGTCGCATTTTTTCGATTTGGTAAATGGAACCTGAAGCTAAGCACAACTAAAATAATTTCGCAATTCTTTGGGTTCTATTTAATCATGTTGGACACATTCCACGACACTAGAGTTATCTTGGATGCCACCTTTTTTGATAAGTATATTTATATTGGATACACTAACAAACTGCATTTAGATAGACACGAATGGCTCTGTATGTCGACTTAAGTCCCAGTTTATCACTTACACTTACAGGGCAACAAAATCAATGAACGAGGTCCATTAAAAATGATCTTCAATTTCTGGAATCACATTCAGTTCCTGATAAGCAGTGGTAGTCTCATTACTTTTTCTTTGCTGGCTCTTGCGACACATGATATCGTCTGGGGCTTTGGGATATTCTCCATCCCAGAACAAGTTACGGGTCCATACATTCATTTGGGTGAACTTGGTCAGCTGTGAAAGCAAACAGAATTTAAGATGAAGTTTTCTTGCTAAACAAAGCGGATTCAATGATAATAATTCCGAAAGTTACAAACGAGATCACAGTTCTTAAAAGCTCCAAGTATTCCAATCGCTCTTTCCAAATTAGAGCTACAGTGGCGCGGGAAAAGGGTCGAATTTGTTTGGGTGGGATAAAAGGAAGGAATACAATAGCCTGAAGAAAAGACGTTATACAGTCAACTTTCTCCTTGCGCACCCCTCTATCTGACGGACACCTGGTGTTGGTCCCTGCCGTTTTATAAGACGGACAAAGGACACTTGAGAAGTGCTTTATGCAGGGAAAGATACCTCAAAACGGAGCTGCAGGTGCATTTTTTTTAAATATTTCCTAGTTTTGTCCAATTTATAGAGTTTTAACTGTTACGCTTTTAGACGAAGCCGTGGACGTTTGCTTGTACTGACATTTGATTGCACAATAAGAAAATAATTCCACTTTTCTGTTACTATGTTACATTTCTAGCCGTTTTGCATAAGTAAAACAGATGTGTATTAATTGCGAATTTCTAAGACGGACAGCACGGGCCGGTCCTGAAGGCGTCCTTCCTAGAAAGACCTGACTGTATTTCATTTCTTTTTTTCTTTCTTTTTCAGGCGGTCAAGGGCAAGTGCGAAGTTTTTGTCAACTCACGCCCCACTCCCACCCATCCCCTTCCTCTACGCCCTCCTCCTTGCAGTTAAAGGCAAACGACAGGTTGCTATGCCCGCTTTAGTGAGTGATTTGAACTCGAATCAATACATGTATGTTTCTAAGGATATGAAAGTGAAGGACTACATTTTGCAGTTTGCGGCTTCCTATGAAAAAGCTGAGTTATAATTAAAACCTGAGCGCGCTATAATATACATTGTGGAATGTCAAAATACTATGGCTAAGGAAGCTACTAACATCAAGATCTTTGCAGTTCGTGGTTGTAAATCTATTTGCATCACACGCCAGATCTTTGTCCACTGGTATCTTCAGCTCGTAAATACCAAACGGGCTTTGGCATTCCTCCATCCCCAGCAAAGCGTCTTTATTGTGACTTCCTCGCTTGTTAAAGACGTGATTACACATTGCTACCCAGCGAGAGTCATCCTCGGTAACACAATATGATTCTGGCAGGAAAAAAAGTAATCGTCTTGGTGTTAATAATTCTGAGAGTGTATACACTAAAATAATATAACTATTAAAATTAGCTCAGCTTCATGTCGCTTAAATTGACGTACATGTAAAATTCGCATGTTCACCAAATAACTGATGCACCACTACCGAACGTCGATCATAATCCACCTCCCCTTATACCGCCAACTACTTATAGTGAGATAAATATCCTGACATTTAATTTAAATGCCATTTTTCACCTGTGTTCTTGTCTTTCCTTTTCTTGCATTCCTTCACGTCACTCAGCGTAAACCTATTAAACTTGATGGTCCTGTATGAAGCCACGGGCTGGTAGTATTGCTTGATGAGATTTTCCTCAGATTTGTCGGCAGGTACGCGGAAGAACGAGCCACTGAGATGGCGCAATTTTAGATAAATCTTCTGTGGAACAGTGTCTGGTTGATCCTCCTTACCAAGTAACTCGATGTATATCTAAAGGGTATATACAATGATGGTATTTGTTGCACCAATGGCCGAGGGGATAGTTATTAAAGCATTTAGTGTTTAGTAAACCAGTGGAGCTCCGATTGGCTACTCAAATTAGGAATATCCGAGTGCCGAGCGCTAGTAGGAGCCATAATCTCTTGGTGCTTTTCACTGATTCACCTCCAGCTCCCCAAGCGAGCGACGCCAAACTCGCGTAAGTTAACAGCAAAACGGCTGACGGTTTACTGCCGGTTTTGAGGTTTAAAAGTGGTTTGAAATACAAAAAAAACTCGCAACTCCTTTTGAAGAAATTTCTCCAAAAGAGCTAAATAAATGCCTTCAAAAAGTTTATTTGTCGGTAAGGAAACGCAACGGCCTTTCCGCCATTTGCGCGCTAAAACTGTAATCTTCGGTGGTAGTAAGTGAGATGAAAATCATCATTTTTTTGCTCAGTTATCTCACATTGACCTTGCCAGGTCCTTACCTTAAGAAGTCGTATATTAAAGCATTTTTCACAGCCTTGGTCAATATTAATGAAAAATCGTGTATATCCTTTTGAGGCGAGGTCTTCAAAAATCTAAACCAGAGATAAAGGAATAATGTTAAACAAAGAAAAGAAAGTCGGAAATTCCTACTTCAACAGTATGGTACAGTAAAAATCCGCGATTATGAAACTACATTTTCCCAAGTTAGCCTAAAAAGGTTCCTTTATACAGTGGTAATTTTATTTTCTGAAGAAAATAAGAATTGGAATCATTTGCGAAAAATCCTTTGACACTGTTGAAAAGATAGAGTGCCTTAACATTAGTAAACTTTCCAAAATGACTTTGTACGTGATATGTCTAAGGCGAGCGAAGATACAGCTCCCCAAGTCACGAAATTTTACAGACGTTTGTATAGTGAGGGCCACCCATCATAAAACGTTTGTAAAAATTAATTTCGCGACTTTGCGGAGCTATACCTTATTTAGTTTCACTTTCAACCTTGGCAACTTAACTGCTGAACCATGCTGGCGGATTTTTACTACATGGTCTTGGTCAAAAACTGAAAAAAAAAACCTTGGACGGGTGTACTTGGTATGCAAATTTTATACAGCTATTTCGAAAAAGGCTATCGAAAAAAAAAATGCGCACCCGACAATCCAGAAAGGTAATGTGGAATATGATCAATACGCTGTTCCTGACGAAAATCCTTCAATAATAGGCTTACAGAGTAATAGAGTGAACTGTTGGCTGTAAAACTACAACAAATTTAGTCGTAAGGCTTTAAACCTGAAAAATGAAAACCGTTTACTCAATCATTAGCTTTTAAAATATATCTTTTTTTATCAGATTTCTCTTAGCCGCAAGGGTGAGAAAAATTTATATATATTAGAGCTGGACTTTTTATAACCTTACAGCCATAATAGACCTCTCCCCTCAAACAGCCTTTTTCTTTCAAAAACTCCAGAGAAGTCAAAATAAAAACTATGAGTGCAACCACTGCTTTTTTTTCTTCTCCTCCTTTCTGTCTCCTCGCTCTTTTTATTTTCCCTTTCCTCGTTTTTTTCTAGCAGGATTTTCGGGCTTATTTTGCCGTCGGCTTTTGGTCTTTTTCGGAAGAAGGCTATAGTCTAAGAAGGTTTCTTTAGTGTATAACAGTATAGTTTTTTATTTGTATAAGAAATAGTGTTTTAAGTCTTGATGAGTTGACCCTGTTTAAATAAAGTTATTAATTCATTTAGTGCCAAGTATTTATGAATATTCTAGCTTATTACGTGCAAAAACACGTTTAGCCTTGTTTCGTTGCCTTAATTGCTGGCGAAAAGAGGAGCCCGCAGCCTAGTCTTGACTTGATCAGCGGCACTTTATTAACTGTATAGTGCGATTTTTCTCAATCTGTCCACATTCTTGAGATTCCTGAGTTCTTCCGAAAAATATGCATGTCATGTGGCTGCGAAGGCCCTGTTGTTGAGTTTAAGGTCTGTGTGATGTCACGGTAATCACGTTAATGCACATGCAAGTGATGCAACAATCATTATTACATTCGATTGGCAAGCACACGTAATTCAGGAAAACAAGTAGTGTACTAAATGAGAGAATTTTCAATTCGCCTTGCCGGCCTGGAATCTATTTACCCAGGAAAATGAAAGTAGAGCCTGATCTCAGCTTAGTCCTGGACAAGTTTTCAGTAAGATAAGAGTGTTAGCAAATTCAAGAAATCGATGTACGTTTATTCAGGTTTTACTACACAGGTGCACCCAACGAGGACATAGTTCAAAACCACTTAAACATAGCACGTTAAACGTATTTTAGTATTTAAACCGTAGATATAGGCATATATTCTATCCCCAAGAAATTTTCCATCTGTTCGGATTTCCTAGCTGAAAGTCTAGTGATCCGAAAATTATAGGGATCAAAACTTACCTTTCCGAAAATTTCAGCCAGAAAAAAGGCTCCCGAAAATTCAAGATGACCTTTTAAGAGTAAAGATCCGTTAAAAATGGGCAATTATACCATTTTTTAGATATTCGAGAATCCTAGGAGAGGCAGGCAAGCAAGAAACTTTACAACAAATGTTCCGAAAATTGTAGATCGCAAATCGTCTTCCGAACAGATATTTTCCGAAAGTTGTCGTTGGGTGCCCCTGACTACAGTGCATGGTTTTTGCAGTTTTATACGTTTCCAAGCATATTACGTCGTTTATCATCCGAGCGTAAGCTGGACACGAAGTGAATATTGGATTGAATTTAAACTTGGATTAATCGGAGCTTAGGGGAGTGCGTTCCACATGTTTGTTAACTATTTATATAACAAAAAAGCTCTTACAGCTGCATTCAGTTTTGCTTGTTTGGAGATTAGATCGGGAAATGGTGAGGCGATTAATTCTACACGAAACAGGATTTAATCGCTACAGGCTTTTTACTTCCTACCTTACCGTACCGACGTCGATACGTTTTATTTGTTTCTGAATTGATTTAGTACGCGTGTTAGCGAAGACCGGAAATACGTCTGCCGCAAGCTATACGCGTTTATAAATACACGAAAATTCAAGGACCTCGATTCCAGAGAAATTACATCATTGCCAGAGATCAAAAAAGTTATCAACATGGCACGTCATTTCAATCATCGCCGAAAATAAATCGAATACTCATCAGAAGATCCATTTGCATACAATGAAAGTTTACAACACCCGACCGTGGCTGTTTTGCTAATTAAAATTCTTATTTTTTTCGACCACTCAGTAGTGTTCACTTGTTCCAAAGTAATCAACGCTTTCAAGCGATAGAATTCGTGGACCGACACGTTTCGGAAAAGCTCTAAATTTAATCTTTCCTAAGTTTCGATTCTAAGTCCCAGTTTCCACGGTCTGCGGAAGGAACGCCTGGCACAATGACCTCCCTTTTGTGTCCTGAATACGACGAAAAACGCGTTGTAGATTATGAGTCTCGCTGCTTACGCAAGCGAGTCTTGTAAAAGTAGCAGTGGGCTAAACCTCTAAGTAAAGTAATGTAAGTAACAACGGGTCAAACGCTGACTATGATCCTAAGAATATTCTTTTGCACTGTAGGATGGTCAACAAAACTGGCTAAAAATTAGGATACAGAAAATTAAAGTCATCTGAAATGCTTATTGATTAAGATGTCAAAGCATCGCGTATCACTTTAAACAATTGTTGCGTTACACTAGGCTAACACGACTCACCTACTTATTAGCACTGTTTTCCAAATACAACGCACCCGGAATTGGAAAAAGGTCAACGTTTCAACAACGCTGTAAATAGCTTTTAAAAGCGAAAAGATGTAATTTGCAATAGAATTAAGTTATGGTCGATCTGAGCTCGTAAATTAAAACAAATGAATTGTGCAGAACACATTGTTGGCATATCCAATTATCTAAGAATGGACGTTTTCCTACATATATAAATATATAGAAAAAGAAACCGAAGTGAACACTGCGAGAAAAACGATAAACAAACCTGCAGTGCATAGAGAATCGCCAATATTCCATCTGTGAACGAGTGTCACAAACAGCTCACAAAATAGTACCAGTTCCCGGATGAGAAGCACCACGCAGCACCAACCATGAAGAAAAAGATGAACAACTTTTTAAGAAGAGGATCAAGAAAAAGATGAAAAACGCTTTTCGAAGACAGGAACACATGACCACGAATCACCACGTGAGTTAGCGCGTCAAAGTGAGGCACAACGTGTGCTAGCGCCTCAAAGCGAGGCAAATGTGTGTCGACACAAATGCAATTTCAGAAATCTAGCCGATTAACTGCACAGGATACCTAACAGAAATTAGGGGCTGCGTTCTCGTATCTCGACCACGATAAGATTTCATGCAGTCATGACTGTAAACATGCATTACTTGTGTCACGCATTACTGTTTAAATGTATCCGTTGCCGGCGAATAAAGCAGTTTCCTCTCTTTTAAAAGTTCTTGAAAAACAACTATTCTATCCCTCAGTCTCAAGCCACTTTTGAATAGAGAAAATGTTAAGAAGAATGTTACGTTACCTTAAAAGATGGAAGGCTTCTAGAGTTATTGCCTACTGGGATGCAACTAGAAAATGAACAGCTAAAAACGCCGTCTACTCCTGATCAGACGACTACTGTTAGCGCATCTTGAAAAATTTATCACTGGAGTCTCACGAGTGGTGGCAATTGTCAAATCAGGTACCACCAGAAATGCATTATTCTTTGAAAATAACTACACGCTTGGAAATTTTTTGCCGGCCACGAAAAGTGTCCCCTTCTCCCTGGTCCTCACTCAGTCTTCTTTAAAATTCTGTGCGGCCATATTGCCAGCCCGCCAAGAGCGAAAATTGGTCAGGCTTTATAGCCGTATGAGAGTGCACTGGTACTAATAAACAATGTTTTGACGAGTGAGACAAAAGCTGCGAAGAAAGAGTTTTTTATCGGTGCCTTGCATGCCTTGTCTTCGAATATTTTGAGACTGGCTTCATGTCGGCGAAGAAAGTTTCTTGCGAGGTTCCTGAGTGAAAAGTCTGGCTAAAGTAAGCTTTGGAAAAGATTTTATATCTGCTGTTTGGTGCCCATGTCTCAAAAACGAAAACGAGGAAAGCATGAAGAAGGTATTTATCCTTAGTTTTGATGCTTTAGTTGCTTGAGTTTGGAGCTTACGCACATGAATTTTTTCCATCAAAAATACCATTTTTTGGTCAATAAGGTTCGCATCACGCTTGTTAATGGATGAACTAACAGGTTTTGGATGACTTGCGAGAAGCAAGGAAACCACTCCTCCGCTCCGAGGTTACCCTATTCTCAGTAAAGCGATTTCTACTTCGTGAGATTATCGAGACAAAATGCTAACCTTCGTGGCAGATAATAACAAAACAGCGTGGAATTCTGTTCGTTGAGAAGTGGGAAGTTACAATAATACATCATGTCATCGTCAAACAACACCAGTTTAACCGCGTTCAAGTGCATTTGAGGTCTCTTCTTTGACATTAAAACACCCCCACCAAACAAGAAAGGTGTCGCTTCAATTTTCTTAATGAAGGTAAGTTAAAGTTACCGAAGCGAAGTTCTTAAAGAAGGCATTAAGAAACTTAGTTGTTACTAAAGTAAAGAGATCGATAATTAGTACGATAATCGATGTAAAGAACAGAGCTCCTGCTCTAAATGACATGATGTATACTGAGCTGAAATATTACTGTATGAATAATTTAACCTGTCTTTATTTCAGTTGTCGGTTTGAAATTGCAATTCCTGATGTTTTCATGCCTCTTCAATGCCGTTCGAATCAGCCGTAGTTCGTCTGGCTTCACGTCATTCTCGTCCCCAGAGCCTCCTGGAGGCCTCGAGCACAAGGACCAGGAGGCTTTGGGGACACAGGATTTGAAGTCCTAGATTTTAGGACTTCCGGTCATTTCCGATTCAAAAGTAAGTTGGAGGATTCTATTTTAAAAGCTTTGAATGACCTAAATTTACAGTCATTGACACGTCTGCAAGAGCAAGTGAACGCTATTAGAACCGTTGTAGCAAATCAGAAATGACCGGAAATCCTAAAATCTGAGACTTCAAATCCTGTGTCTCCAGAGCCTCCTGGTCCTCGTGCTCAGGCCCCCAGGGGGCTCTGGGGACGACAAGGGCTTCATGTCGCCATCTTGAATATGCCTTTATTAGGACCAAGGCTTCGCACGGTCCCGAACAAAGTTGGCCTGATTTGAAGCAAAAACTTCCAAGCGTGCTAATAATATAAGGCTTCGTGGTTAAACTTGTGATGTCTAGTTTTGATGACCGATACTTATTGATTTAGGTCTATATGTTAAACTTCAAAGATTTAGCAAAAATGAATTAAATGTGACTTTACGTTTTTCGATACCAGCAAAAAAGGTTGCTGACTATATTAATATATAGATTTAGCCAGGGCTAAAAGCGAAGCTCCTATTAACTCGAAGTTATAATGTAAATCAAACAATAAACTTGTAATTTCCACAAATCAGTTAACTTTAGAGCACATTCATGTGACTTTTGAGGGAAAGGCTAAGTGATTTTAGAGAAAAATAATTTGCAAACAGTCCAAGCTAAGAGTGAACTCAATCTTACATCGAGTTGATAGCCTTATATATGCACCCTAAAAATAGCATAGCCATAATGGCTCTCGATCACAGTAGATTAGGCCTGGAAAACAAATCAGGCCGAATTTTTTGCGTTCGACAAGTTTACTTTACAAAATCTTGCTAAAAAGTCTGGGGACGTGTAAACCAACCTTTTATACTTTTTATACATCACATCTGAGGTGAAACAGTACCATGAGGCGCTGTTTTTATCATACAGAACTCGGACAGAATGCAGTATTTCACAATTTTGCATTACAAATTGCACTCATTCAATATTTAGGACGATCGAAGCACGCGTGGGCTTCGCGTGGGCTTTTAGCGAAACCGTTAAAAAAATTTCCAAAATCACCTATACGGCTAGCCGGCGGGTTCTCACTTTTGACAAGTGCTAAAGTCGACTGTTTAATTAAGATTAATAGAGTTATACGCTTCAACATAATAAAGAATTTATGTTTATTTTTTATCTAATGGTTTTATAACGATGTGTTATCTTCAGACGCGTTTGATACGCGTGGCATTTTGACCACTCCTGCAAGCGATGTTCATGAGCGACTGAAAACAAACGGCACAGCGATTAAATTTGCAAAGAGACTACTAACAATCAGTAATAAAAGGAAAATAATTCGGTGAAACATATACAGAGACAACAATTTTCATTCACGAAGACAAGTATTAAAGTGTCTCTGAAAATCCTTGTTTATTGTTTATGTTTTAAGCCGGCTTCCTGGTGTTTGCTTTTTTCAAAGATGAACTCGAGGCAAGAAAATTGCTTAAAGCTTTCTTTTACAGCCAGAATTATAACTAAATATTCTTTGGAACGTTTTCTTTCCATTTGCGGTGAGAAAATGTCTGAAGGCTTTTTAAAGTTCTACAAGCTTATAATCAAACCTGATACTCAGTCAGATCATTGTCTCAAATCTTACAAACGTGCATAAACTAAATAGCCCCATAAACTACACTCGACTTCATTGAATTAGATATAAAAAACAAACATCAAATAAAATAATTACTCAGGTTTACCATTCGAGATGCACTGAAAACTATCAAGTAAGGCAAAAATCGCTTCAGCTTCGCTATTTAGGGGAGAGGGGGAGAGACGAGGTCTGGGACAGAGAGACGATGTTCTCACAACTTGCAACGCGGTCACCCTGCGTGGTGGTCAGCGGATAGTTGCTGTATTTTTTCCACAGTAAATATTTTTCAAGAAGCGAGAAACGAACCGGCAGAGGAAATGATTAAAAAATTTAAAAAATATCATGCATCTTTGTTTTTCTTGCATATCGTATTTGTCTTTTGGTACTGAAATTGCGGAGAAAACTAAAACGCAACCGTGTTAGATCTTCACCAACAAAACGCGCTCGATCGATTTTATAGGTCTTTATAGGTTACATCGGTTTTGCCGGGTAAGGACATCAGAAGATAAAAGACGTTATGATGCTGATAAAAACTACTGGAGAAAGTGTCAAATTTATCGGTAGTTAGTATATTCAAGACAGCCTTACAAATATGAGCTTACAGCTGTACATATCATATATACCTGATTAAACATTCACACTTCATAACATTTCACTTCGTTTATTACGATCAGTCAATACCTTGAATTCAAAGTTAAAATTCAAAACGATCCTACCGGTAATAAACAAATCATAACTACTACTGAAAGCTCTGTACCTTGAAGCGACCTTAA
>CALNXI010004947.1:0-19503 GCA_942486025.1 Porites evermanni | reverse complement strand
GCGAATAATGCAATTGGTTTCCCCGATACTTATCCACTGCATGGACTGTGATTTCTCCTGTGGATAACACTTTCCACATTTCGAACAAATGGGGCCATGACTATATGCTAACACATCTTTTACTAACATGTTGTAAGAGTAGTTTCTAATCAAGGTGATTTCAATCTGTCATAGTATTTTTGCAGTGCATTTTGTTACTGAAGTAGAGGAGAAGTAGAGTGTTTCTGTATCAGATCGAATGCAATTCTAAATTAAAGTGAGCAAAGAAAATTTTCTATCTTTATGACCTGTTATACTAACATTACGAATGGTTTTAAAAGTATGAACGACAGCCCGCGAATTGCTCTTTTTAAAGAAAAATACAAGGCGGATACAGAAATGTAAATTTTATTCCCCTCGTCGGGTTCAATTGTAATAATCTCAAAATAAGTTATAAGCATTTATCAGTAATCCAATTACTGTGTTTTTAGTGGACTTAGTGGTGACACATACGTTGCAGTGTAGACTAACTGCCGTGTCCTGAATGTTTGTGTAAAAACCATATATGATAACCTACCTTTAGAATGTCTGTTGCGGTTATCGAAAGCCTTTTTCCACTTGACTTTATCGGAAGGCATGATGCTGTGTGGAAAAAATATTATCGGTAGGGTAAGAAATTAGCTGAACAAACTTTTGCAAGGGGGTCATTCTATCCTCTGGTCTTGGGGGATTACTACACAGCATCTGTGGCTGTAATAGCAGGCCGGGTAGTACAAAAGGAATCATCTAAAAGTCTAAATTACTAATCCTCCTTGCATGAACTCACTATCCTAGTGGAAAAGAATTTCTTACTGTGTCGCTCCAGTTCTAACAGTGCTAGTCAATGCAAGCCGGCTTTAATCGAGGTAATTGGCCAGGGAATACACAGGAATACATCCTCTTCTTGTCGCTCTTCAACGCTAGGGCCTTTCCAGACGTTCCAACGAAAGGAGGCTACGTAAGGTGGCTGTCGGTCGGTCAGTAAATGTACCCTTGTTAACCCCGTAGGCGGCGAAGCGGGAATTTCATCAGCAAGTAAAATTTTGGTCCATTTTGGCAGAGCTGGGGAAGGATAATTCATCGAATGTAGCTAGAAATCCCAACTCAAGGACGTTTCTGTTTTCGTTCAGGAGCTTTTCGTTTCTTTCGTTTACTCACTGGCGTAAACATTTGTTTTTTCATTCGTCATAAGGGACCGGTCATTATTTATGTAGAGGGAGGGGAGGGAAAAATATGTTGGAAAGATCCACATTTCTGTAAGGCCCCCTGCAGACCATGTCAATAGCAAGTGACCCCCTTCTTTATTCAACATTTATGTGATGATCCCCCCACCTCATATCTCCTCTTATATGCATAAAACGTGTATGTATGTATGCTCTACAAAGTAATTATTAAAATGCATGTAACAATACTCTGTAAAGAGTGAACACTTAATTGGTAAATAAACATGCTTATCATAAGATGATTAGTTACTTTGCATAACAATGGCACTAACCCACTCTATTACAAAATCAGCGTATAAATTTAGGAAAATTGATAGATTTTACAAATCGTGCCTTCACTGATGGTGAACACAAATGTAATAACCATGCCAAATACAATTCTTTTCAAACGATTTTCCTGCAGTTGTAAAAGGACTACTTTCTCGTTGTTTCATCATGTTTTTTTTGGGATATTGAAGTGACACAAGCATTTCGCTATTCAGTCAAACCAAATATTAAAGCAGATAGGTCTGGATTCGTTATTAGCTAAACTCTGAAATAACAATGAAGTTTAGAGTGCAAACAGAATTTCTGTCAAATACAAATGACTAAATTGTAAAAAAAGTGATGCTTTAAATAAACAAAAAGCAATAGGATTAGCGTAAAATTGTACAATTTTGCATTACTGTTTCACATATATTGTTTGTGCTCTACTATTTATTAAAGTTTTTTACCCATCTTGGCCAATGGACCCCCGTTAAAATATACCTCGCGATCGATTTGCTGACCCCCCCTAAACTTCTTTATAAAAAAGCTTAGCCCCACCCCAATAGCCAATCTGAAATAGCCTTGAGCCCCCCTTCTTTTTTCCCTCCCCCCACTACATAAATAATGACAGGTCCCTAAAATATCCTGAATTTATCACGAGTTCACAAAGACAAATTTCTTCAACCGCTTTTCGTCGAACAAACTGAGTAGTTGTGAAAGATACATCAGCGACAAAAATCAGCCATGTTACACATGTAAATGAATTGGAAACTTAAAACAAAAAGTATGTGTACGAATGTTTCAAAAAATTGTTTTTTGTTGTAAACCAACCGCAAACCAAACAAACATAAGAATAAGCTGTCAGGCTAAATACTAAACAAAAGTAAATGTTATTTGATACATGACATAACAGATGAGTACATGATTTTAGATTTCAGGCCAGTTATTAAGTTTGTATGTGTAGTCAAATGGTGACGAGTGAAATTAGGGAATAATTTCACGAGTATACCATTTGACTACCTATTAATATCATGGGTGACGAATTACGTTAGCAATCTTGGATTTTTGACATGTTTATCCTGGATCGTATCGATCGAGAACTCCTGCACTCTCGAACGTTTAGAGCTTAAATTTGGCTTAAGTTCAGAGTTTTTCGACAAAATACCTGTTAGAATTCTTCTTGATGTGCTCTTTCGTGTATTCAGGTTTTCTAAAGCGTCTTTTTGTGCCCTGACATCTTCATTCATGACATTTTAAAACTTCGTCGCCATCTTGACACTGAGACGTACGAAAGGTTGCCACGGCAATTTTGTAATTTCACATGTGAAATTACAAATTAACGCTGAAATTTCGCGCCAAAATTAAGGAGTAATTCGTCACTTATGATATTAGCTGAGTAATTTACAGCTTCCGCGAACGAATCTGTTTGGAGTTAAAAGTTCATTTTCTCACGTGAACAGAGCGTGCATGATGGTAGTATCAGGTTGTCGTTGTATGAAGTCACCGTTCTTTTTGGCCTTTACATTTTAATTAAAATTGAGAAGCTGCTTCTAGTTTTTTTCGTCTGCTTACAAAAGCTCTTCGTGGCATGAAATGATTCAGTTATACGCACTGAAATGCCGAGCGAACTTTTAACTGAACATGTCTCTATCGCCTGCGAAGAAGATCTTAGGACCATTCTTCCCTATGGTTTTAGCAATGGTCGCAATGACCCAGTCACAGCAGAACAATGATATATAGCAGCAAAATTCAAAGTATATTTGTGTATAGATATGATCACCTTTACTGTGCTACATAGACGATAAACAAGAGAGAGAGTAAGGATCTGCAGCAGTAATTTTCAAGGAAAAGACACTGAATACGACACAAAATTCACCGCATAAAACCTTCTGCGTATTACTGCATAGAGGCTGTGTTATAGATTATTAAGAATACCTTTTCAAAAGAAGGAAACTCTTATCACTACCGCATTGCAGACTCGATATAATCTAATTTTCAGGGTTATAGCTCAATTAATGCAGAAAGACAAGTCCATCATTGCAATCCTAGAGGCCGGAAGCAACAAGGGTGCCGGAAAACAAAATCAAAAGTAAGGAAACGTTGATCATTTCGCTAAAAATTGGGAAGCTGATGTATTTCCGACGTACCAATTCATTCATGATTAAGACTTGTTAAAGCAAAATGCAAAGGAAATAATATACTGAATAAAGGGTCTTTCATACCTGTGTTGGCAGCCGAGAAATGGCTTCTGTTCTTCCTTATCTCCTTCTTCCTAAGTTCTTCTTTCTCCTTTCCGCCACTGTCCAAATTCTTGCTGAGCGAAAGACGTTAAAATCGTAATGACGATTGAAATATCCAGTTGTATTTCTGAGAAACTGCCTCCAAAATTATTCAATCCTTTTCATTTCTAATTCAAAGCAGATAAATGTTTTGTCTGGCTGACATTCAGCTTTTCCCGGAAAACAAGTTAAGTGAGAAAAATTCAAATTGGACAGCGGAATTGTAGTTGATGGAGTGTTAGTCCATTGCATGTCGCCGGCAAGCGTCAGTGTTTTTGACATCCAACATTTTCTTGCCTGTATTAAAGTAAACAGGGATACATAATGTTGAAACCAGTCGCGAGATGTAAAAACCATATGCACCATATAAGTGAACCAAATAAATTTTGCCTGATGGTTTTTATATTTCGATAAACCATTCGAAGATGGTCCTATCCAATCCATTACAGCATCTAAACATTCGCTATCTCTAATCGGCCAATCACCTTAGGTCATGCATTGAAGATTGATTCTCGGAAGCACTTCCTGAAATTCCGAGAACCGGGCAAAAGCATGGCGGACATTTTACAGCTCTTGGGATTCTTTTTAAAGGATAAGTGGTGACTCTTTTTTCTCTTTTAGTCCAAAACGAACTTAAATTGTCGCCATAATGAAGGCATAGTGGGCTACTGCAGCGCAACGTTTGCTTGGTCCATGGATCGCAGGGAAAATCGAGGCAAAGGAAGAGGCCGTGGCAGGGGAAGGAAACGGGATGCGAACGCGAACTCAGGTATTGAAATTCTGAAGTCTGAGCTGAATTACACTGAAATAGACGATTCCTGCATAGCTCGCGACTTCGTCGCTCGGTCTCGCTCCGCTCGCCAAACTCGTGAGGTCGACTTGTGGCAAGTCTAGCATAGCATTTTCAAATCGTACTTCTGGTCGGAAGATGACAAGCCATGCGGACTATAATCAAGCGGCTTTCATTATTTCCGCATGGCTTGTCATCTCCCGACCAGAAGTACTTTTAATATTGAATCTCCTATTTTTTCGTGTTGTGGCATCAAATCAACAAACGTAAGCTCTCACTTTTGTGTAAATAGTTCTGACATCGTTCCGCAATGCACACTGAAATCAACACACGCACACACGCTGTCACTATTATGTAAATAGTTCTCAAAATACTTTCATCTTTGTTCCGAACGCTATTCTGCTCAGATCACGTTGACACATTTAGAAAATTTTTCTTGACTTTTGATATGTGGAACGAACTGATTTTTTTGTGGAAAGATCTGACATATTGAATGGAACGATCTGCCGCACTCGGAACGATAAACTATGGAATGAACTGACTGGATACCATTGAAGTAAGACGTTCGTTTGGTAAAGTCTTTTTTCATTCGATCAGTTCGATTTTGGCCATTCTTGCCAAGTACCTACTGCAATGAAAGCTGTGAAGGGAAGTATTATTAGTAGAGCATACACTCATACCATCCTCTGGCCACGTCTGGCATGTTGGCTTGCTCCAGTGTGCACTCTGTGCATTAATGCTTTGTGTAAGCTTTGCAAGGTGGTTTTATCGTTATACCAAAATTTTAGCAAAACGATATTAACTTTTGTCGGCCGTTTAAAGCTCTTAGGCCGAGTTCAATGGTAGTAAGAAAAGTCTGTTTTCCTCGCTCATTTGCAATAGATTCGGCAAATGCGAAGTTCGACGTTTGAACTTATACGGGTATTGCAAAAGCAAGTTAGAGTATTTGTAACGTCGCTTGTTGTTCACATGCAAAGCTGCATGAGTGCGAGTCTAAAGAGCGTTGAACACACGATATTATGTGTCGTCCGAACACAAGATCTGTTGATGATATTATACAATTAAAATTGTATAAGAAAGGTTGTTGCCTTGATAAGTCAGTTTATTAAGAGGAGGAAGAGGAGGGTATTGGAGGGTGGTGTAAACCGAGAGTTTCAATTTTTTCAAGCTAGTAGTCCCACTTGTTTAATTCTAAGCGGACCTTGTCCGCAAAAACATCGTCCCTTTGTTCATCTGTTAAGGCTTGAATGGAAAAAAGAAATCAAGAAATTTTGATTTGGGTTCCTCTATGGAATGCCTGTTCATCCTCACTTATGAAAGGGGTCTGCTGTAGGATTGGACTACGGCCAAGGTCGAATTTCGCATGTGTAGAATACGTCACGTTTTCAGCTGACATGATAGAGAGATTTAGAGTGACCTTTGCAGCAAACAGTAAGCAGTTAAAAGCAGTCCAAAACAATTGTTATAGTCAAAACTAACGTGAAGCTACTAATTTTGGCGTAGAAGTAATGAACAGTAAAGCACAAGTGAAGGAAAAATCTTGGTCACGTGGTAAAAATTCACGTTTGCCGTTTGCCGTGATAAAATGTCAGTTTTACCAGTTCCAGTAGGTCTGGCTCTCATTGCTGATCATGAGCATTATAAGCCGCCTTAAAACTGCCATTTAATTATTTCCGAGGTTCAATTGCAACAATTTTCCATGAGAGACGATTTCATTCTGGCAGTCGTTGTTTTGAAAATTTTAATAGTCTTGATTCCGAGCTTGATGCCTTTATATCAGTTTCATCGGTTCTCGAGATAAATTGACAGCAAAATTCAAATTTAAACTACTGGCGAAACAAAAAAATAATTTTGAAGAGCGTGACGAGATAGGAACAAATGTGAAAATTTTTTTTGAAAAATCAATTGGCTAAAGAGTTATTAAGCCTTGATTTTTGAATTTCCCGCCATTTTGTTACTATTTTAAGAAACAAAAGCACATTTCAAAATGCTACATCTCCTAAAAGTAATTGAGTTGTTCAAAATTTTTTTCACACTTGTTTCTATCTCGTTACCCTTTTTCAAAATTACCTATTTGTTAGGCCATTAGTTGAAATTTAAATCTCGCAGTCAATCTTGTGACGTCATTTACCCGCCAAAAGCCGTTAAAATCGAAAAACAAAAAACATCCGATTGTTTGGAATACAAAGTTCTACCATTCTGCAAACTTTGAGCTCAAACAGATAAAAACTGCAAAAGTAGTTTCTAAGTGGCCACTTTTTGCGTCCTTTTTGCCCACCGTGTCAAGCTTGATTTTATAATAATAGGCCAACGGAACTGGAACTGAATTTTTATGTAATGTGAGTGACTAAAAAAAAACAAATAAATAAGTAAAATAATAATATGGAGCTATATGGGTCCCAGATTAGACTGCAAAACAGTACCCCAGAATAGGCTAGATCAGTGCGGATAATACCGTCACCAAAAAACTCCTAGGTGAATATTGAATATGCTCTTCTTATAAATTACTCAGCTCTGTATTTAGAACATTTGATATACAAGTGGTTCTCAGTATCCTGTGATAATCTACAAATTAAAGACTTATCAGAAATCAGCGCTAACAAAATGTACAGTAGTCTAGATGAGGCCTAACTCGTCCACAGTGTCCAATTTCACAGCAGAGACGGAGTATCCGTCTGGAACGGATAATCCACCTTCAAAATCCGTCAAAATTGACAGATAAACAGATTGATTGTTCATCCAAAATTAAAACTGTTCCATTTTCAAATTAAGACGTATCATTCGTCGGAGGGGAATTATCCAACGCATAACCCGTCTCAGACGGACAATCCGTCTCTTTTGTGAAAACGGCCAGCCCTTTGTTTCTTTTAAATATTAGCAGAGCTCCCGCGCGCGAAGCGCGCGTGGCGGGGCCTCCTTGCTAAGATAAATTGGTAACCTATGACAGCAAGAAAATTTGGTTATGACGTAGCGTACGAACGCCGATCGTCCGTACAGCCAATTCATGTACGCCGATGCCAAATGTCAGGTTATTTTGGCGGGAAAGCGTATTGCCGCCCGCCTCTTGTGAGGCAGAGACAACTGAAGAGTCAATAAAGACGAAAACGGAAAGCGGAAATTGTTTCTGTATCCTGTTGTCTAAAGTATTAAGTTTAGACTAATGGTCATGTCCACAAATTTGGAAAATAGGGAAAGAGAAAGACAGAGAAAAAGAGAAAGTAAGGCGACAGGCCAGCGAAGCTCAACGAGAAAAAGAGCTAGAGCGAGATAGAAAAAACAAAGGAGACATTTTTTGTTGGAGGAACAACATGAAATTTTGTAGCAGCGGTGAGAAAATGAGAAATGCTAGCGGCCAGCTGGGTGATAATGAGCGACAGTGGAAAAAACGTGAACAAGAACATGTACGACATTTCCTCCATAAAACGTGTAACCAGGAAGCTTTTGGAAGTTTCACGTTGTAGCCGTGCACAACAACGGCAACGAAATGTACAAAGAAAGTGTGCTGCACGTGCAAAGTTGCTTTTTTGCTAATAAGACCTATTTTTGTTTTTTCACCGTTCTTGTTGCTTTCGCCGCTTAGCATTACACGATTTTACATTTTGTTTGAGCAAACTATAAATATTATCGGGAGCTTCGCTTTTAGCCCTGCCTAAATCTATATATTAAGGTGGGACGCGTAGAAAATGCGCTGTCGTCCCCTTCGCCGAGATGCCGTGCCAGTCTCCGATCCGAGACCGCCAACATGTAGTAAGAGACGACTGAGGACGGGTCAGCTATGGGAGTTCATGTCATCACGAGTGACTTCTCGTCAGCTACGCCCAGTGTTACCTGTTCTCCTTCCATCTATCTTAAGAAATCAAGTTGCTGGACATGTCTCAGTTTAAGGTTTCTAAAAAAGGCATTTTTCCTGTCAACGAAATAAAGTTTTCATTCAGTCCCCTCGTGAAGTTTGTCGAGTTTTTCTCATCAAGACCCTTTTCTTGCTGCATAAAAACCAGTGTTTCTTACGGTGAGAAGGGATATACGAGTAGCGTTCGACCCGGAGTGCACTAACAACAACAAGTAACAAAAGCAGGTTGATTCTCAATTTTCTTTGTCTCCAAATCGTAATTTATGAACAATAAGGTGTAGGAGACAAAGGAAATTGAGAATCAACCTAGCTAGGTTAAAAATTTTAAACTGAATTTAATTTTGACCTGTAACATAATATATACTTAACCAACGTAGCATCGATTACACAAAAGGAACGGTCAACAAGTTTAATGGGTAGTAGAAGGGAGTGGGCCGCAGCATTGTAACGTGCGTGGTAACCGGAAGAAATGACAAGATCGAAAAGGCAAAAATCGCGAACATATGAACGCAAAGGACACGCACGATTTCCCCTTTTTGATCATCTGCCACACATTGCAAAATAAGGGACCAAAACGCATAGCCCACCCGGTTTAGTGGCATAAAATCTGTCAACTAATCCCCCTCCCGGTGAAAGAATTGTTTGAATTTACTATGACACCCGTGTTGTGGCTTTGCTGAAAGACATCCTGTAGTAAGTGCCGGTTTGAGTGTGGTTAAGGTTTTATCCCGAGATCCGTGAAGGCATTTTATTCCCGTGACACGTGATGTGAGTCGTAAATCAGCCTGGCATCTATGTAATTTGTTTCTTCATAGGGATGTTGATTTTTCGAAACACTCATTTTGTGTAATATTTCTTCTTTACAACTAAATCAACAAAACTCAGTAAGCCAGGCATTGTTTGGGATACACGACAGCCTTTATTAATAACAAAATACAATACATGGTAGACAAATAAAAGGTAATATCTGGTATACTATTAAAGTGCTCCAAGAAATAATGAAAGAACCAAAAAGAGAAAGAAAAACAACTACATAAACCAAAACGACCTCATTTAAATAATTATAAAGAGTGATCACACTGTCCATGAATAGAACGAAGCAAAACCCTTAAGGGGGAAGGTTGGAGGAGAACTTTTTCTAGTACAGTAAATGCATGCGATGCCTAGTGTTAAATGTGGTTAAACTGAATTGTACCCGACTGTTAAACTACAGTTGTAGTCCTATGTACCGCAAAATTACGATATCCTAAGTACAAAACACATGATATTATGAAATCTCTCCTGATAAAATACTACTTTAGTACTGTTCTATGTCTCGTATCTCAACATGACTTCTTCCTTTGTGATTTAGAACCGCTTCAGTCGTCTCAACGCATGCAACCGGTTTCGAAATGGACTGGTTTTAAAAATTGTAGGCTTTAAAAACTAAACATTCAAAGTTAAGGTTAGTTCTAATTTTAGCTATTCATAGCCTATGTATAAGCTTTTGAACAGAAAGTCGAGTATAGATCTCCCGTAAAAATACTATTGTAGTACTTAATGGTATGATGGCACCTGTAGCTGTAAGCTTTCATGTAAAAAAGTTACAAACTAAATTATATGTATGATTAAGCTTTTCACTCTTAACTATAACCGGCCACGATTTACACGCAGGGCCTAACGATATTTTCCTTTTTAGTCCATCTCCTTTTCACGCAAAAACCGTCTGGCTGCCCAGCCTATTGCGCTTAAGGGTTGTTTTCTTCTTCTTCCTCTATGCAAACACCTAATGACGTCTGTCCAGCCCATCTCGCCTGCGTCTTCTTCTTGTTCTTCTTCTCTTTCTTCTTCTGTCTCGTCTTCTTCTTCCTCCTCCTCCTCCTCTTGTTCTTCGTCTTCTTCGTCTGTGTCTCTTCTCTCCATGGGAACACAGCGTCTGCATCCGGTGCCTATCTTAGTAACAAGATCTCCATTGCGCATAAGTGACCTGGTGACATAAACTTCACGGTGTTCACATAATTTCCATGCTCCTATATTGAAGCCTGGGACGTTCTCAAATTCTTTGGGTTCCTCGGTGGCTGGGGGTAGAAGTCCTACTTCCTTTCTCACAGATGCTACTATTCTCCCAAGCCAGTCAACTTCCAGAGCGTCGTCAGTACCTTGGATAAATAAATGAAACTTTTGCTGAGCCAGCTTCAAACGCGATACTGCAATGTCGGAGAACGACCTTTGGAAATTGATGGCTTCACTTTGAGCCTCCAAAATGGATGCATAAAGGAAGAACTTTCTTGCGTGTTCGTAAACTGTGTTTAAAATACTTAAGTCAAACTGGGGTTTCTCGAGGTACGCTGTCATCTTTTCCAAGAAATCCTTGATCGCCAGCTGCTCTTTCGAATTTGCTTGATGACTTTTCATGTCTCTTAAACAGGATTGCGCTTTTTTAACCTCGTCTATGATGAGAAGGTGATTTCTAAGTGTGAAGATTAAAGAGACTTTTCTTGACTGCTCCATCATCTGAAGTTTTTGCCGAAATTTTTTCAGACTGTCTTTGTTGCCTTTACAAAATTCGGAAGCTTCTTGTGATAGCTTATAAATGTGAGATTTTCCATTGTCAATGTTTTTCAGTGTCTCTTTAATTTGATTTCCATAACGATAACTGAATGTAATCGCGACAGAGCACCTGGGGCACTGAATTAGTCGAACGTCACTTCCAAGGTCCCGTAGCATCCAACGGTCCATCACATCAACCTCCACGATATGGTTACAGTCAAAAAGTTGTAGATACCTAGTGGTTTCAGCTGTTTTAGGAGCCTTTGGAGGAAGCTTTTTGGCATGACAAATGGCGCACACAGTGGGACAGTTTTCCCCACACAAACCAATACACGGGTGGCGACAAGGAAGCCTCTTAGGGCATGGAGCATTACATCGAGGGCGATCACATTCCTCGCCACAAAGATTATTGCATGTATAATGAGGACAACTCCATTTGCAGGGTTTTTTGCAAGGTGTACACGACTGCGCGCAAGATTGGGTACATTTTTTATGAGGGCAACGTCGACTGCATTTTTTGTTACAGGGCGGGCAAGGCTCGCTGCATTTCGCTTGACAGCGATGGCAGCAAACGAGAAGTCGGCCACAAGGGTTTTGGCATATTTCGTGTGAACCCCTTTGGCTGCATTTGGCACATGTACCAGAACACTGGTGACCGCACGGTAGCTTTTGTATACAGTCACTTGAGCATCGCACTTTATCAATAGAATCGCTACAACGCATGATTACGTTGTGCCCGCACTTTAGGGCCTTAGGCACTTCTACTTGGCATGGGTATTTTTCACAGGGTTCCCCACAGACACCCTTGCAGCGATGTTTGCATTTCTTTCGACGTGGACAAGGTGCACTGCAAGTAGCAGTCTTTAATTGAAAACATGGAATTGATTGAACTTCGTGACCACAATCAAATGTTTTGTCTACTCGACGCTCGCATCTGTAACGTTCACATGGCTGGCTGCAAACACCCGGGCACGGGTGACCACAGGCTAGCAACTGTGTACAGTCCTCTTTGCATGCTACATTCTTGGGGTCCTCTTTGCAGTACATCTTCAGAGAGTGCTTTCCTGTGCAACTAAGTCTCTTCACCACCTTTATTGAGCACTGGTGCTGACTACATTCTTCGAAGCATTTTCCTGGACACGGGTGACCGCATTTCAAATTTCGTTTGCATGGATTTGAGCAAATAAGCTGAGAGACATCTTTAGAGCAAAAGTAAGAGATGCTGTGGTACCCACAACTCAAAGCTTTTTCGACTTTAACAACGCAGTTAAAGCTATCGCACTGTTCTCCACATTTATGAGAGCATTGGTGACGACATGAAAGAAGGCGTTCACAAGGGGCATCACAAAAAACCTCTTCTGTCTTACTTGAACATTTCAAAAGCTTGTCATGGCCACAGGGTAATTTTTTCCACACGTTGGCGGTACACATTTCACTTTTCATCTCACCCTGGACGCTACAGCAAATTATACGTTTGTGGTGGCCACAATCAAGTAATATTTCGATCTCTTCCTGACATTTGTGCTCCAGTGGGTTTATATGGCACGGAAGGACTGTCTCATGTCCACATGCTAATGTTCTTGAAACTTTAACTGTGCAAACGTCATTTGGTAAGCCTCCGGATATAGTGGAACATCGGGCAGACTTCTTATGTCCACATGGTAGTTCCAGTTCGACTTTCCTTCGGCAAATGCAATCCTCAGGCTTTTTGAAGCACGGAAGACTGATCGTATGGCCACAGCGCAACCTCTTCTCAATTCTTTCTTTACACAAGACACGTTCTATTCCAGTCTTTTTGACATGGCACTCAGCGAATGCTTTATGTCCACATGCAAGATGCACCTTCACTTTTTCCTTGCAAACAATTTTTTCGGGATTCTTGTGACAGGGCAAGTTGACGGCGTGGTTACATGATAGTATTCTGGCTACAGGTTCCTTGCATGGTCTAGCTTCACAGTTCTTATTACAGGTTTCTTTGCAAGGATGGCCGCAGTCTTTTCTTACTCTCTTGCATGGTTGAACGCACATTAGTGAAGATGGATCGACGTAGCATGGACTGTTGACGTTGTGGCCACACTTAGAAAGAGTAATATATACTTCCACCGTGCAGTGACTACAAGGTGAACCGGAATGGCAGCGGTCTTGGCAGGGGTGACCTCTCGCGCATGGCTTTTTACAAAGCTCTTTGCATCGAACTTCATGACATGGAAGGCCACATGAAGAAGAGCAATTGTGGCCGCAATCAAGTTGCCGTAGACAGGGCGCGAAACAAACTGCTTCTTTGGGGTCTTGAAAGCAAGGAACAGCCTGCTGGTGGTCACAGGGAAGATCCTTTACCACAATTATTTTACATCGCTTTGTTCTACAGTCTTCGTGACAGACTCCAGGACAGTCGTGGCCACAGTTTAGTACTCGTTCGCACTTTTCGTGGCACTCACTTGGGGAGTCTTTCTCGCGGCACAAGACACGTGTCCAGTGTTTGCACGACATCTGGACTTCAATCGTAGTATTACATTGGCATGATTGTGTACACTTCCTTGAACAAGGATGACCGCATGCCAGAAGTTTGTTGCAGCTTTTCGTGCACTTGTTATAAAAGACTGGATCCTGGTAACAGAGCATGCTTTTTTCGTGTCCACATGGTAATGATTTTTCACATGTTACTCGACACTGTGTTGTGCATAACTGTCCACATGGTTTCTGACAGGGGTGTCCACATGGTAGCTCCTTCTCACATTTCGCCCGACAAGAAAACTTTTCAGGATCAATACAACATGGCACAAGCTGTTCATGATCACATTTAGGGACTGTCTTTGGCATTTGCTGATAGCACGGTGGGCATTTGCCTGGATAGTGACACCTCTCTTTACACTGATGCTCATTAGAGCATATATTGACGCACCTACTGGGACAATTTTTTGGATGTATTCTTGTATGGCAAGGAATGGTACAAGCATGACCACAATCCAGACGATCTCCACAAGGCATATTGCATCCTCCAGAGGAGTTAAACTGACCTGCATTTTGTACACTTGTTACGTTGTTGTGCCTCTTGCAAATCAGTTGTAGACTATGACCAATGGCTCCTTTGGTTTCTAAATCATCACATATTTCTTTCCAAAGCTCGCACTTACTTTTCAGAAGACCAAAGTTTCCAATACAATAGAGACCTTTGCGGGCTCTTGAAAGGGCGACGCAGATCCTGTTGGGCTCACCCAGAAATCCAATGGAACGTTGGGAATTGCTTCGTACCAACGAAAGAAGAATGATGTCGTTTTCTTCTCCTTGAAAATTGTCAACTACGCAAATCCTGACACTAAACTCTTGTCTTGACATCATCTCTTTGATGAGTAGTAACTGACCAATATACATAGTTAAAATTGTGATCTGGCTTCTGTTGTATCCTTGAAGTAGAAGGTGCCTACAAAGGGCTACCAAGAATGAAGCTTCGTGAAAGTTAGAGTAGCTTTGCAGGCCAGGTTCATGTTTTTCATGTTCACCATGATTGATAAAAAAGAGATTACCACAAACGCCAGATATGTCCTCAAACTGACATACTGAACTGTGATCTATGATTTCGTGATCGTAGATTCTTTTAGTCAGAGCGGCGATCTCAGGGCGCATTCGATGTTGTGTCGATAAGCACTTACAATCCACATTATTCATCACCATCCTCTCAAACAGTGAGACTTCCAGGTTGTACTTACGGGCTAACTCATACACAGTTGCCTTAGGGCGGAGCTGTTTGTGGTCTCCGATGAGAATTGTGTGCTTTGTGTTGTGCGAAAGAGAGGTAATAATGTGCGATTCCATTACCTCAGCAGCTTCTTCAATAACCACAATTCTTGGTGCTATCCTTTGTAGGGCTGAGTGGTATTTAGCTGCTCCAGTGGTAGTCATTCCAATAACAGTGGCCCGGCGTAACACCTCTTCTTTTGCTCTAAATTTGACCTCCTTTAGTTCCTCACAAAGTGTTCGATAATCCTGTTCACTTCTTTGAATCTCTACTCTGTAGCGATCACGGTAGCTCTCGATCCAAAAGTGGTAGAGTTGAAGTCGTTGCGATCTTGACAAGTTCCAGATGTTTCCAACATCCATCGCTTCCTCAGGAGACATCATTGTTTCCTTTTTGAGCCGATCTTTTAGTTTGGAAATATTTTCTTTGCTGAGGATTTTGTTGGCGTGTTGTTTCTTCTTCTTAGTATCTCCCATGTTTGACGACCTCTCTTTGGAACCTTCGTCTTCTGTTTGTAACCATGCAAATTTTTTATTTTGTTTTCTTTTGTATGTAACAGTGGTCCAGCCATCATTATCTTCGTCATGGGCGCCCAGGTCATACGAGTCTCCACTCGCAACGTTGGAGAGATTTTCTTCGACTGGTAAGCGTCTTTGACATTGCATGAAATCAGCGTCTTTCCCTATTGCTATAGTCTCCTCTCCAGCTCCGTTTACTTCATCAGCTCTGTCAACGCAGTTTTCCTTTTTTGAGGCACAGTCATTATTTGTAAATTCTGTAGCATCTGAAGAAAGCTCATCTGAATTTATTAGTGCCCAAGGATCAGTTGCAACAAGGGGATCATCAGCAAACGAAGGGACACGTTTTACAAAGGCTTTTGCGCCTCGACTTTCGCTTTCATCATCTTGCGAGGCAAAGAAAAACGGCGGTTTAACGACTTCGTCACTTGCACCTATGTCGTGAAAGGAAGATACATCTGAAACTGCCGCAGGCGATTCCTCTGTTGTGTTTTGGTTGCATGACCGCAGCGGCTCGTCGTCGCAAAGCCATAATATGAACGTATCGCCTGCTGATCGGTACTTGTATTTTGCATTGGAAGGGAAAATGGCATTGTATAGTTGGTCTAAGTGATCTGGATTTAACACATCCTCCAGTTCATCTAATTCTAGCAGTTCATTGCCTGCTTTTTCAAGATGATCCTCCCAGTCTTTTTGCTCTCTCTCCTTTTGCCGTATCATCTTTATGACCTCTCTCAAATCAACCCTGCCCCTGCACTGTTCATGGGTAAAATGTTTCAGATTGCAAGCTTCTAGCATTGGGCTCTTGCTTCTTTGTCCAACCCGAATTATTTCTTTTTTTGGAAGAAACTCTAGCACCTTTTCAAGGAATTGATCCAGCGCATGGTTCGTATAACAAACCATCAACATCGGTGATAAGCGTTGAGGATCCCACGTACATCGATTCTCTAGTAAGCATCTTACAATTTTGGCTCCAACGTAAGTCTTCCCTGTTCCTGGTGGGCCCTGGATAACAGAAAACTCAGTTGTAATTGCTGTCCTCAACGCTTCTAGTTGGGAGCGGTTGAGTGGAAGTGTTGCAACTGAGGGCCAAGCTCCAGGCGTAAGAACAGGTACCGCTTTGGCATTTTTGTCACCTGGAACGTCAAGGGCGTCCCTTAGGTCAAAACATACTGGCGCGTCTTTCTCACTCCGTCTTAGATATTCCGGTGGATCAACTTCTGCACTGCATTCAACCAAATACTTTTTAAATGGCATAGTTGTTTCATTTAACTGCTTTAATCCTTTAAGAACGTAACGATAAGCTTCAAAATAGGCTGGCGACTCAACCATCTGGTAAACGTAATTGCGACTTTCGATTCCAAAAACATCTTGCTCTTCGATAAACTGGATGTCGATACGCCCGTTTTTCAGTTCCTCTGGTTCTCGTTTGGAAACAGTGGCGAAAAGCATCGTTTGAAAGTTGTCATGTGAAATGCACAAAAAGGAACCATACATCAGTCGTTTAGAATCTGGCCACCTGCTCGTTTTCAATCCGGAAACATCGATTTCCACTTGATAAGTGATACCACTGTCCGCCGCGAGTTCCTTGCCGATGATTCGTACACTGCGGTAGTTTTTCAATAATTGCTTGCGCTGTTGTCGTGGCACATTTAGAATGACTTCACCAATACCTTCCCTCAGTGGCTCAAGAAAGTCTTCTCGCAGAAGCCGAAACTGAACATCAAGATAGTGTTCAACATTGTCGTACCTTCCCTTTGAAATATTCATACGTAAGAAAGGTCGTTCTTGAGTCGTGATTTCCTCACTCATGGGATATATTGGCATATCTCTGAAATCGTTTGGTGGTTTATCTCCAACCCTGTAACGTTTTCCTTGCTTTTCTCTTTCACTCTTGATGATGTCATCTCTGGATTCCTTAAATGCTTCTAACTTTTTCTCTAAATCCTTCTTTGTCTCAATGCTTGACTTGCCTAAGGCTAATTTCAGCTTATCATAGGGGGGGTCAGCATATGAACGAGACAAGATTGTCAGGTACTTCACGAAAATAACAATAAGACATTCGATGAGTCTTCGCAGAGAAACGTGGTCATCCCAGATCTCTGATGCGTCGACACGATCAAGAAAACTAGGAATCTTTAAAGTTAAGAAGTCGGAGCCTTTAACTGCAACTAGAATCTTGTTTGTGTTCTCCCCTGATGGCGCTTCGCAGGCCCTCGCTAAAGCACAAGTCAAATCATAGATAAATTCATCGCTGTTGTGCTCCTTTTCGGCCGATTGTAGGAGGTACTTCAGCCGGTCTATTCTTTCGTTCAGAGTGTTCAGGACCTCTCTGCTATCCTTCTCTTTCAAAGCCTTAAGGTCCAATGGGGTCATTTTTACTGGTAGCACTCCTCGAGCAGGGGGCCGCATTGAAAAACCAGAGTTCTTATTCACTGGTCCGAGCTTTCCGGGTCGTTGATCTTGGTTTGTTTTATCTGAATTAGGAGAAGAGTATCAATGCACAAAATCTTCCTTCTGCAGAAATCTACTCCGTCCTATGCCTACACGTGTTTTTGTTTTTTTAGTTTATTGCTCTAAAAGTGGTAGCCTTTCATATTATTAGAGTTTTCTTCATCAACAACAACAATGGTTTATTTCTAATACTGTAGACAGACAAAAGAATTATAAATAAACAATAAATACATAAGTGGGAGACCCAAAATAACTAAAATGCTAAACTAGTTGGGTGACCATAGTTATAATAATTGAAAATGTGAAAAGTCAGGAAAGAGGCACAACCAGAATAATCTTACTAATTGAAAGGTACGTGAAAGCGAACACGAATCCGGCTGTGTGGCGGCATTATTTAATATAGCCTGCGTAGCGAGCGAGCGAGGTCAGAGTACATGAGTGCTTGTTGGCGAAGGAGCCGCCTCGCGCAGCAAGCGGAGAAGCTGGCAGGGGATCCCACTTTTACTCGTCTCCATTCTTTTTGTAGATTTACAGCGTACACGAAAACAACAAACGCATCAGTGGAATGAGTCACTTACGTGAGACAATTTCAGTTCTCACGGATAAAGCTACTGACAAAGCTTTCGTTATAGTTTTTAGCATCACTGTCCTGGCTCACTATTATTTTCTCCTCGTGAGAACCCTATATATATGTATATATATATAATTTGCACAAAAGAGAATCGTCTTCCAACAAATAAAAACTTTATTCAGACCCAACGCGTTTCGGCTTCTACCTTTATCAGGGGTCTTCACATTGGGTTCATTAATCCATTAATGATCTCTTATTATGACGTAATAAAGAAGAAAAGTTATACAATCATAGAAGCCAAGTTCCTAGAAGACATTTGGCGATGTAAACAGAACTAGGACAGTGTATCGTTTAAACTTACCGGGGGGCTTTCCCCTGCCTCTCGATGGCGCTGCTTCATCTTTCCCGCGCTCCAGTGATGCTCCACGTCCACGTCCACGTCCGCGGATGCCTTGCTTATCCTGTTTGTTGAAGTGGTCATCTAAATAAAGGGGCGAATAACATTCAATTGTATCACGATTAGATCAAGACCTTCGACGTAATCAATGCCTCAAGGAAAAAAAAAACTAATATCGCAACAGAACAAAAGCTAGAAGGATGTCGATTATCTTTTTAATTGCTTATATCTGTTTTTAGTTTACAGGTTATGGATCCTTTAGGTGTCTAAAGTGGGAATTTTCTCTGCTCTTTTGTTCACAAAGTGATATTATGTTAATTCTTTCTAACCTTTTGCTTGTTTTGTGACTGGTTTATTACCAGCTCCTTCTCCTCTGCGTTGGCTTTGAGATGATGATCCGTAAAGCGTTGCTTCTGGTTGTTCTGCAGGATCTGTTCAAATTGAAGTAAACAATCCTAGATGAAGCTAATAAATAAATAAATATAAGGGCAAGTTCGTAATGTAAAGTAGGACACACCAGAATTGACCCTATACAGTAACTGCTTTTGTAATGAAGCTATTAAAAGCATAGTCCTCTTCCCCGTGCACGATGGACGCTGGCCTCCATTTAGGTACATTTTTTATGTGCCCAATCAGAGAAAAGCGTTAAAATGAGTCGTGGAACTGGTTCGCTAAGAGTAGCATCCCAGGGGCTCTCATGCTTGTTCTTGAAACTTTCCTCCGCCGTTTATCCCGACCCGGCTAGCCGCCCCCACACCGAAAGTAGTTAGTAAATGATGCCATCCCACTCACTCACTTTTATTTCTAACTCATCTCGCAAATAATCGCTCCTCTTGCTCACTCATTTCATTCACTCACTCATTTCATTCGTTCGCAAATAATCGCTCCTCTT
>CALNXI010004945.1:8568-19553 GCA_942486025.1 Porites evermanni | reverse complement strand
AGCTTTTGAGGATCCTGCTTATGATTTCTACCTCCTAAAAGTCACTTCCAATGGCGTGGAAGAGCTAGAGGAGCCAATGACTGATGACTATTCCTGCCAATACCCTAGTGGCAGTGCAGTTCTCAAAGGTCTCTTCTTTTTAAGGGAAAATCTTCAAGATATGACCTACACTCTTGACACTAAACGTCTAGCTGTAGTTTATGCGGGGACAGTACGTGCTATATGTACACATCTTTCTGTGAAGAAAAAAAATCGAAATAAGCCAATCTACAAGCTGTCTATGCAGCAACATGAAGAGATCATTGGATCAATGTAAATCTTGTACATATTTGTTTATCATGGTAAAAAAAAATCAATGATTTTGTTAAAACCTGTAAATTTGTGTAACTGACCACTCCCGCAAGGTATTATGGGTAATTAAAAATTGCATTTTATCTCTTCTCAAATTGCAATTAATTAAAAATATAAAATGATATTGCCATCTAAGACTAAAATGCATTGAATAAAACAATAAAGACAAATTTCCTGATGATTTTGATTTTTGACCCGGTGTTACACAAATGGGAGGGGTGATTGTGCTACTCATCAACTGTCTGATGGTTAATCTTGCCTAAATCTAATCATAACCCAGGAAATCAAGCAGCTGATGAATGCTTACAGATTCTTCAGGCAGGAGGTGAAGCACGAAATTAGACTTGCCGAGAAATTGTACATGTGCACAGAACTCCACAACAGCAAAGAAAATTTGAATGCAATTTGGAATGGAAATCAAAAAAAGGGGGCCTTCTTTCCTTTTTCGTCTTCAGGTGTGGATGATTCCTAATTTTCCTTCTCATTCCAAATTTCACCATGTTACAAACCCCTTGTCATTCTACACATCTTGCAGGTGTGCAAGTGTTAAATAATCCGGCAAAGTATGGATAATGTCCCACTAAGTGTTCCCCCAGCTTTGAACCTCTTGTCATTCTTTACTTAGTTCCACACTTCTGTGTGGAAGTGTGGAAGTGTGGAATAGTCTGACAAAGTCAGGATAATGTCACACTTTTCCCCCAGTCCCGAACCCCTTGTCATTCTCTGATCCNTAATCCGGCAAAGTATGGATAATGTCCCACTAAGTGTTCCCCCAGCTTTGAACCTCTTGTCATTCTTTACTTAGTTCCACACTTCTGTGTGGAAGTGTGGAAGTGTGGAATAGTCTGACAAAGTCAGGATAATGTCACACTTTTCCCCCAGTCCCGAACCCCTTGTCATTCTCTGATCCAGAGGAAGTGGTGTATTTCCCTTTAACGTTTTCAATAAAAGGGTCATTCTGGGCGACCAGATATCAGGATGCCCTGAAAAAGGCTGTGGACCTAAAAGCTAATGGGGTTTATGTCCCTTTTAGAGCCTCCTTTCAACTGAGCAAGACTTTGACAGTGCAGTTTGGCTGGTCACTGGGTACTGTGGAAATGAGAAAATTACCAAGCTTCCAAAAGCAATAAAAAGGGATGAAATCATATCTTGTTAGCTCTGTTGTACAAGAAGCAAGTGGATTTCAAAGATCACTGAATTTAGGCTATTTGGCTATTACTAAGAAAGACAGGTGGGACAGAAATGACAACAACAATCAGTGTAACAGTGACTTGTCATTTCTGCTTGAAGGTTGAGCTGGAAAGTTATAGAAATTGTACACATGAAGATGCTACAAATTCAACTCCTTGTAGCTTGATTGTGTTACATATTTGGTGGGTAGATTTGAAATTTCCATGCTCTTCCCCACCACCCTTTTCATTGCTTTACTTCTCCAAGCAGCTTCCACTAAAACTATTTTTTTAAAAACAAATGACAAAAACGTACCTTGAAACATTTTAGAGGGCATTTCACTTTATGACAAGCAAAATTCCTTAACTAGCAGTGAAGCCTGTACTTGGCCAACATCCATGGGAACGTAACTAGTGTCTACATAAATGGAGGTTGCCTCTATCACAAGTCTTTAGGAAGAGTGATGCACACTTCTGTCATACTTCTTATTCTCAAGTCGTATTAAACAAACCGTGATTACTTTATTCAGGTTTCACTCTATTATTATACCAAAAATATCTTTATACTTAAGAATGTGCTTTCATTAGTTAACACTTCTCGATTATTCCATTATCCTTAATCTGGGTTACTTTACATATATATTGCATAGTAACAAACTTGAAAGGACATCAGAAAAGAAACCAAAATGTGCCCAAATTGTTGTGAAGCCTTCACAACTATACACGATATGACATCTCATATCATTCCAACAATTGAAAAATGTCCAGACCAAATGTGCCTTCTCAGAGTTTTAGAATCGTCTAAATCATCGTTTTAGAATCAGTAAATGAACCTTTTTTTTTTCATTTCCGAAAAACAGCCTGCCTTGAAGAGGGCTCAGATGTTACCTCTTCAGACAGTGACCTGCAGCATTTTAGCGATTATGCGCACAGTGCTAGTAGTGAAGCACAGGAGCAATATTCTAGTGAGGATGATAATGGTGATTTGCCAACCACTGAAATAAACACTGAAAAGAAACAAGATAACTTTGGCATAAGCAAGCAGATTAAGGGGTGCCGATATTAAAAGCATAGCGTAGATACAAATTATGGCATGGCTAGTGTAACAGGACCATCAGGAGAAAGCAGAATTCTAAAGTGCACAGGGTGCAAAACACGTATAGAGGAACACTACTGAGGCATCCCAGTAAAATACTTCGTAGGCTTTGAAAAGTTCTCCCTAAAAAAGGGAAAATAATGACACCTCTTCTACAATGGAGGGCACAGTCATCGCTGACTTGACAGCCGAATTAGAGGCTTTGGAGCGTCAAGAACAGGAATGGTTGCGCCAGGAGGAAGAAATCCAGCTAAGGAGAAGAATTTCAAATAAACAAAAGGCCATTGAGGATCTCCGACAAGCCAGTTTCAAAAATCTTCCCACTGATGACTACACCTCTTGATTGATGGTCAAAGATCTACCAAAGGTGGATTCAAGGTGTCCTGAAAGCAGAACTTCCCTGGACGATCTCTTGGCTAGTTGGGATGTTGCGCCTTCACAGCCAGCATTATCTACAGAAAATGGACCAAATAGACCAGGTTTTCCAACGCCCCAGAGTATGTGGTCACTAGAAGCACCGCCTCTCATGACCCTTCAACAGCTGGAATGTTTCTCGAGCCAGAGGTTAGCAAAGGGTGAGAAACCTATACTGATTGTAGGCTTTGTAAATAACATCGTTCCCCAAGAAGAAGAAGAGACTTTGGGCAGCCAAGGGAACGCTAAAATTGTAGTCTCTTATGGGCCTAAGAAACCCAAATTTGAATCAATATCAATCCCTCAGTGGGTGGTGGCAAATACACGTATTTTCAATACTTTGCTGTTGGAAGGAAAATTGCCAACTCCTTCAGCTATTCAATAGTATTTAGCTTGTACTGTTAGGATGAGGAGCTAATAGCTAGATATGAATAGAAATCAATTATTATGCACAACAATGAATTTAGAAAATTACTGGCTATTTATAAATTTTCCTGGAGTTTCGACTCTACGTCTTTGCATACAGTTTTACTTCACCCATTTACAAACCTAACCCACCCACGATCACTTCTTATCCATCAGCACCTAATACTCTCCAGCACATCACCTTTGTAAGCTCTATGCCCGAGAGCAGGGTTATCTGTCGTAATTTTAACAGGCCAAAGGGTTGTTCATTTCCTCATTGCAATTAAGCTCATGTTTGTAGCCGCAAGGTAGCTAGGAAGGCCTGTGAACTTTCCCACCCTGGGTTCTCTCAAATAAAGGTTGTCGAGTTCCCAAGCAAACAATCTCCTTAATTACAACCCCTGCAACATAGTCCCCTAAAATGCAATCTTTGGCGTTTAGAATTGAGAGGAGATGAAGGTAATACATTCCTCTGCGATAGCATATGAAGTGGCATTACATTGCTGGATCCTGGCATGTGCTTTTCTGATATTTATAAGGCTAATTATTAATCAGTGATTAATCCCACAATCAGAACTTTGGTGGAAAAAGCTATATGGCATGAGATAGTATTTAGCAATTATGTCGTTTCGCCTACTAAACCACGCATTGTACGTGCTTTAGGAGCTATTCCTAAACCAAGTTCTTCCGAAACAAGACATCCATAATTACTCTTGCCCACATGGGCAGGTGGTGAAGGACTACATCACCACCAATTCATTTGCATTTCAAACACTTGAAAAGAATACCTGGATTGACAGTGTTTTTCTTGGAAAATGGGTTCCAAAAATTGACAGCAAGATGAAAGTAGCTAATCTGCATATCCTGCTATTTATTGAAAACTGTACGGTACACGTCAGTTCTGGGCCTCAAAAACACAAGATTAATTTTCTTCCTGGCAAACTGCACAAGTAAGCTTCAGCCGGAAGACCACGGAGTAATACAGAATCTGAAAGTCCACTATTGCCAGACAGTAATACAAAGGATGCTGTTCAAAAGAGCTTGCAGAGCTTGCCCGGGCAACATTTTCAATTTTAAAAAATGATCCGCGTGAATGGTCAGTGTAACCAGGCAGGAAGGGATTACATCATGAAAGATTTTATGGAAGTTTTGTTAAACCCTGATCTACAGGATTCGTTTTTAGGCATTTTTGACGGCCACGGGGGCCCAGAAGCGGGCGATTTCGCCAGGAACCACTTATGACATCCGTAAAGGCCAGATTAGAAGCAGTAGAGGCTGGAATTCTTGTTCCATTTCCTCAACCTGAATTTTCACCCATGTTGATAGCCTGTTCTGTTTCATACCCCCAATTCGCCACAGAATCCCCACTGCAGCATTCCCAACCCGAAACATCAACCCTCGCCGACACACAGCCAACACCACTAACGCCAACTCACCTTCCGCAAACTCTACCGAGCATCTCACCAATAAGTGTATACAGCCTACCAGACGAAACCGCAGTTAAGCTCAAGGAAAGCAGAATGAAGTCAACAACACGAAAGAAGTATACACAGAAATGCTTAGGGGAGATTTTTACTCAAGATGAAATTGTTGCCTCGAACTTGAGTGGCACCAAGGATAAACAGAAGTAAGACGAGTGCAAGATTAGATCGATTTTCAGTGAGTACATTATCAAATCAACTTCATGATCAATCCGAGTTAAAGATGGCAGACAATTTATTCAGATTATTGTTGGTATCACTGATTCCATGTAAAAATAATAACCTTTCTTAGTTTTAGGAAACAAGACCATAACTTGTTTAAGCGAAGTAACAAGCTCCTGTTCAAGGCCAAGAGAGAACGAATTTCTAGCATTTCAACTATTTAAAAGAGCAATGAAAAGCTGATAAGCACCATGCGATTTTCTTTTACTGGTCAAGTTAATAATCACCCCTCTTCTTCATTTAGAATTAGAAAGTTTGGTGCTTGTCGCATTTCCTGTTATGGAAACTGAAAACTAAACGCAGGTGTGCAAGGAGATAGCAGCTACAATAAACATGAAGTGCAGAGAAGTGAGAAGAGATAGACAGTCTCCGCAAACTAGTCACACTTCTTAATTTTTGCATTATTCATGAATGACAAAAATACCTCTATGCAAACTTTCTTTGACTACCATAACAAATTGACATAATCAAAAAATTACATTTTGTCACATATTTTTGCAAACTTTATAGCTTTCTCTTTTCATTTTTCTGAAATCCTCAGAGATGCTGAATAGCTGAACTTTTACCAGTTTGAAGACCTGAAGCCTATCGTCATTCATCTTTTAAACAATGACATGTGAAAGCTTTCGTTCAAAGAGTAAAAACGATGACCTTTCCTCACAAAACAAGACACCTGACTTTTTTATAAATCACACCAGCCCGCAGCCAATGTGAGTATCATGTAGTGTTAAGCTTATGTTATGGCTCATTATTACCTCCCATTTTAATTTTATTTTCCTACATTTCAAACTCATTATTACACATAAACATCACCCAAAAACAAAGGAAAAAATTTGAACCAGGGATAAAACTGAATCACAACAAGTCCGACTACAGTATTTCCAATCTATGACACAAAACAATTTCAAATACCAGTAGGTGGACGAAACGTGGATACCGGTACTCAGTCACTATGTATTTACAAAGTTTCGTACACCACTTTCAGGGATACAGCTATATAGCTTAATGTCATTGGCCAGAATCTATGGACCAATAGAAAAACAGGCGCGCATTTTCGATCCGTTAAGCGTTATATAAACGGCTGTAACCTCTTTACGTTACCACTATCCATGAGATATACCTCTAGCAACTGACGAGATTCCCTAGTAGAATCGAAACTGCAGTCTTGCTTCAGCTTTTACATCTACATATGGAATATTCAATTCTCACCAAAGACGGTCAACTTAGACCACCTCAGCCAGAAGAAACAGATGAGTCTCCAATGGACGCTGAAGAGGAAAATCTACTCCTTGACGAGACAGAAGGTGAAGGAAACGAAAGCGCCATTACTGACGACTCTGAAACTATACCTGACTCTCAACCTACCCGCCAGAAGACAACAAGAGTTCCTAGAGAACAGTACCATAACGATAGAAAACGAAAACGGGACCAATCTAACGATCAGACCCATAACGGCAAAACACCACGCAGAGCCGCCGAAGCCGCCTCCTTAGAGACAAAGATTGAAAAATCAGAGACAGCCATCACGAAACTGAGAAAACACATGAAGGACAGAACATGTCCAAAGACACTAAGATACAACGTGCGTGCAAATATCACGCCAGACGAAGAATTTAAACGAGAAATAGGCTCGATTAGAAAAACTGCCGAACAAGAGTTCATTCACTCGTTAGCGAAGTTTCACCAAAGACGCATTGATCGTCTTCAGAACAAACGAAAAAAGGTTGAGAAGGATAAGCCTCACTTCAGGAAAGCGACCAATGTTGTTCAAACTAGAGAGCATAAGACGCCATCGGCGACTAGAGAAAACAATGTAATGAAAAGCACTGATGTAATTAAGTTAGCATCAGACCTCCAAGCTAAGTTCGACAAGTTCTCACAAATGATGTCAAAGTTTACTGATATTGAGAATAAACAAAGTGAATCGTATCCCAGTGTTCTCTCTGTTTCTAACAAGGGAAAAGAGAAGGGGATAAATAGTAAAACACTCACTGAAAGAAATCACAGGAGAAGAAAGCGGAAAAATGTCAAACACATTAAGCTATATAACGAAGCCATAGAGACACGCAAAAAACACATTAAGAACCTCTCAGACACAGAACTAACAACAGAGCAGATCAATTTACTCTCTCGGGGTTTGAAATTCATTCCAACTCCTGTCATGAAAGAAAACCAGATAAGGAGCCAACTAATTTCAGACTTTAACCAATTTGCCAGAAGGATGCGCCTCAAATACATTTATCATGGCAAAGATACTGTACCACACCCCTTCCATGTGAAGTCTAGTTGGATTCCCCCAGTTCAACGGTCAGTTGCTCTAGAATCCTATTTAGAGGAAGTCAAACTACGGCTAACAGAAGTGCCACTAAATAAACCTAAAAACAATCTGCCGCCTGGGGAGCGCCGAGCGCTCCGTGAACTTATTCAAAACAAAGAAATAATCCTTAAGAAAGCAGATAAAGGCACAACAACCGTCATAATGAAAAGAGAGAACAAAATAAATGAGGGACAAAAACAGTTGGATGATAGAAACAACTATCAACCTTTGGAAAAACCAATGGTTAAGGACACATCCCAGAGAGTTAAACACCTCATTAACACTCTACATAACGAAGGTTTCATTGACGAAATGACAGTAAAATGGTTTAACCAGACACCAGATCCGCCACGAATTCCAGTATTCTACACTCTCACAAAAATACACAAACCGACTTTAGTTGGAAGACCTATCATTTCGGGGTGCGATGGCCCCACAGAACGCCTCTCATCATTTGTAGACAAGCTACTTCAGCCAATAGCACAAATACAAGACTCGTATCTTAAAGATACGACACATTTTATAAGATTTATCGAAAACACTAGGGTGCCTAGTAACGCTTTCTTAGTCTCAATGGATGTCACCAGCCTTTACACGAATATCCCACAGGAGGAAGGAATTACTATAGTATGCAACGCATACGAAAAATTTCATGACAAAAACCCTCCTATAGCTACACACCTGCTTAAAGAAATGCTCAGTCTTATCCTTAAAGAGAACTCTTTCCATTTCAATGGGAAAGACTATCTCCAGACTCACGGAACTGCTATGGGCACGAAAATGGCAGTAGCTTTTGCCAACATTTTTATGGCAACAATAGAAAAGGAGATCTTAAAACAAAGCAGAAGGAAACCACTAACGTGGAAAAGGTTTATTGACGACATATTCTCTTTGTGGGACACAAACAAAGAAGATATAGATCTTTTCATTGAGCAAGCCAATTCTTTTCATCCTACAATCAAGTTCACTGCTGAAATATCACAAATTGAAACCACATTCTTGGACACGACAGTCTATAAGGGAGAGAGATTTGAGAAAGAAAGAATTCTCGACGTGCGCACACATTTTAAATCTACTGAAACGTTTCAGTACACTAACTTTAACAGTTGCCACCCACCAGGCGTTAAAAAAGGTTTTGTCAAAGGAGAGGCTCTTAGACTTCTAAGAACTAACTCTTCTAAAGTCATATTTGACAAGAATATTAAAAACTTTAAAACACGCCTTATCTCGAGAGGCTACCCAGAGAGTATGGTAGAAAAGATCCTCTCAGAAGTTAAATATGCAGATAGAGCGACAGCTCTGACACAAAAACAGAGAGCGCAAAAAATACTTTTACCCTTTGTCACGCAATTTCAACCGTCATTACCAGGTTTGAAAAACATACTAATGGCAAAAATGGCATTTAATAGAAAACCAGCCACTACTCAGAGAGATATTCAAGGAACCTCCCTTGATCTCTTATAGAAAAGGAAAGTCGCTTAGAGACATGCTTGTTAAAGCAAAACTGTAAAGGCTTATAACAACACAACGGTCACACAGCAGGAGCCGCACAGGTCTGTCAACCCCATTTTACCATGCTTCATTGCCTGGTATTCTGTACTTACTACTCCCACAATTCAATTAAAAAGTTGCTCTTTGCGATAATGAAATGCGTAAAACATGCAACTCCCCATGTTGCGCTGTTTCTCGTCACAAAACTCCATCTGCCCAACCCAACACTAGTAATCGTGTGCCTGTTTAGCATGTTTAGGATATCAAAAAGGTTCATAATTTTATGGAGTATTCTGCGATAAAAAATTTCAATAAGGTAAAAATAGAAATCTCATGAAAGTCAAAGTCCATATAATGTAATTATTTAGTCTTTCGATCAGTTAGTGCTGACTTTTTTTGCAGAGAGAGGGCAAAGTTCTTCACTTTGCGCCGATTGAAATGCAATGGTCGTTCTAAGGACAAGACTAAAGTATTTACCAGCATCAAACAACACTGTAGACTTCCACATTTATTCACGACCAAAAAGAGATTTTTCTGGATGTATTTTTTTATTAAGATTGTCATTAGTAAACACCATGTGATTGTCACGAGGCAAAAACGACATAAAGGAAAAGAAAACATACCTATGCTTTGAATCATCAAGTTTCACATACAGGCAGGTTCTTTACGACTATGCCAATGGGGTACATTTTTTGAGATAAATGATTTTTAAAACAGACAACAACCCTTTCATATGAAATATGGCCTGTTTCACATACAGGCAGGTTCTTTACGACTATGCCAATGGGGTACATTTTTTGAGATAAATGATTTTTAAAACAGACAACAACCCTTTCATATGAACGTGAAAAGTGATCATAATGTCACTATCACCACACTGGAATGTAATTTGAAGCAAGACAGAACCCTCGCATGGTTTTCTAAGTTAAAGTTCTACTAATCATGCGATAATTGAACTTGTTGATAAGATAACAAAAACCATTGAAATTGAACATAAATTCACTGTCGGGGTAGTGCTTGATTTACCAAAAGCATTTGACGCGGTAAATGATAATATCCGTTAATAAAAAATTACTTTTCCAAACAAATTGGTAAGTATAAGATAAGGTCAACAGAAAAAAAGTTACTTGTGGGGTCCCACAAGGTTCCATTCTTGGACCGTAACTATTATTAATATACATCAACGACCTTAACAACTCAACCAGTAAACTATATACTATTTTATTTGCAGATGATACTAATCTTTTTTGTTCAGGAAAAGACAGGGACGGACCTTTAGAAAAGTTATAAGGCGAGGGGGGGGACGAAGTGCCCAAAAAAATTCATGCATGCAGAGTAGACCAGGAAAAAAATTCCTGCCTTGGCCTTCCACACATTTTGCACAAATCTCAAGAAGGCATGGAAGAAAGCATACTGTGTGCAAAACATCAGCTCTCTGAATACATGTCCTACTGAATTTTGGTCTTGTAAATAATCATACCTGATACAAAAAATATATCTGAGGCTTGTAAGCTTATTTATTTATTTATTTATTTATTTATTTAGTCACTCACAAAACCTTACACAACATGAACAAAAGGTGTTAATTAAATTATAAAACTAATGTGACAAGGAAGCCTAACGAAGCTTGAAGCTTATATTAATAGGTTTCCTTCAACTACCTAGTGAACTAAGTTCATGGCTGAGTGCAGAGTGAGCAAGATCAGAAAATTAAACGACAGATCGGCTATCAGTGAGATAATTCTTTAAATTTTTTTTAAAAACAGATATAGAAGGAGAGCTAATTAGTGAAACAGGCAACGAATTCCAGATTTTAGGTCCTCGGTAAAGGATACTGAATTGCTTTATATTTGTTCTACAAAAATGAGGTCTATATTGAGAGGCTAGTCGAGTTTCGTATTGATGGACTTGATTACTACTTAAGAACAAGTCATGAAAGCTATTAGGCAAAAGATTATGGTGATAAGAATACATAAAGGTAGCGACAGAAAATGAATTAATACTAAATATGTCAAGGACTTTAAGCTGGCTAAATAAAG